>JAQFXZ010000259.1:0-23703 GCA_034694025.1 Ceratophysella scotica | reverse complement strand
AGTGCTATGAGTCCGGAATTTGAATCTCCCATGCTCGTAATGCATTGATCTGAATTCATCGGCTTAGTATCTACTGTAACATCAATACACGCGTCTACGTCAGAGCATTTGAGTCAATGATCTGCATGTCAAGAGTGAGGACTGATTGAGTTATTGGAACAGTGCCCAGGACATTCAGAAGTTGGATACGTTTTAATTATGCCCAGTCAAGTTTCGTTCTATGCTCAATTACTATGATTAAATTAATGGAAGCTAATTATTTGGGGTTTCACTCAACATTGAAGTCTAATTTGTCAAACATTTCAATCAATCGGACCCTGACGTGTTCCACCTTCAGAGTACTCATCACATCACGCACAAGCATTTATCATAAAATATTACAAAATACTTATACGGAGTCATCAGGTAGTAAATACCAACAGTAAACGCTCAGCGCAAATCATCAAAGCCTTCTGTGAGTTGGGAAAATTATGCAAATGCAAAGGCTCCGCTCCCCAAGAACAAACAGCAAATCTATGTGAAAATTTAGCGCTTCGGAGCTCTATGGCTATTTTTATTAGTTTCATATTATGTATTTTGAAAATCCGAATCGTGTTAACTGGAAAACGCATGTCGAACAAGAAGCGGAAGCAAGGTAATGGAAGGTGAAACTCATAAGCAAACATGTAGTTCGCTTGGGGAAAGTCAAGCTCTCAATGTATTAACTGTTCACGACGACTACAAATAGGAATAAGAAAAATTTGCTTAGTTAGACTCAAAATGTTTTGTAATGCCAAGTGCGAAGAAAATTAGCATAGGAGATGATGTGTGAACTTTACATTACTTTAAAACTCGTCTAGTTATCTATATCTGCATAAGAAAAACGAGCAAGCACTTTTACGTTTTCCAAAATTCCGACAAAGATGAGGTTGTCAGCGTTGCGTGGCTGCGTCGATGTAACGCTTGTGCATTACAATGTATGGTAATAAGTAATAGGCCATAAACATAAATTCTTTGGTGTGGATGCGGATGAAAGTAGAAATTTTGGCAAATGCGTCTTCGACGACAGAAAACAATTTAAATAATATGTCCCACCTGTGCTACTGAAAGATCCTAATTGCAAGTTGGTGAATGCAGATATACTGTGAATATGAATTTTGGCAATACCAAGTTTTGGTATTGGAGTTTTTACCAAGGAAAGGAGTGGGAATTTGAAACGTCAATCTCTGCGCCCACGATGCTTTTGACATGATTTACCCATGTGCACGAGGGTGATTCGCGATTTCAATTACGTTGAATGATTTTTCTATCAGCTGTTTTCATTCATTCACTGCGGCAAGCTGCTATGGGATAGTCGATGCTGACGCTGTTGCGTGGGCGAAGTCATTTGAACGCGCAACACATTTGGTCCCAATTGACTTTTTGAATTTTCTGATTTCCTTTGCGAATTTTTCATATTTTTATTTGAAACTGCACAGAATAATAAATTTTTCAAAATATTTTTGAAATCTTCTTCCAGGAAGAACAAACCTTCAAACTTCAAATCAATTTGAATTTCTCTAAACTACAGAAAATCGATTTAACTCATGTAACCCTAATTTCTCGACTTGGTGAAAGTCGCAAAATACCTTTTGAAGCCTCCCTCGCGCCTGAGTGTTTAACATGAAAGGTCGTCAGTAACCTTTGTACGTACCTACCTACTTACTGTTCGGCGGATAGCTATAGCCCAATTGACCAGTTCCACTCTCTGGGAACCGCATCGTTGCTATATGCTCATTCATTACCATAGGAATCTAAATCATCCTGGGATAGTGTGTTACGAGTCATTTCAACTGTTTTACGTTGCAGATTTTAATGAAGTCATTTGTATTGGTAGGAGCATTTTCTGGTTTGTACTTCGTGAGCATCTTCTTTTCTTCTTTGAATTTGCATGAGTAATTACTACATTAGAACTGAACACAAATAAATTGGAGATTCACATGGATGGAGAATGTAGTACGAGTACTTACATGAAACGCATGTACATATTGATAGGTGGCCAAGTGTTTACATTTTCTAATTAGTCATGAACTACTAGGAAGGTCAAGTGTTTGATGAAGTCATATAATACACTTTTTGCAAAAATTAAATATAAATTTTTGCAGCTATGAAGGGTATCAAAGTCGAAGCGTCAACATAACGGGTCACGTTGTTACAACTTACGACTTGTGCTTTGACATCGTTATTATATTAATACTGTTCAGCATGTGTAAAGCGAAATTTTAATCACGCTTTCCAGAAGTCAGCCTGATTGCCAGAACCAATTTAACTAATCAACGCATCACCAAAATGTATAATTACAAAATAAACGCTGCTTTCTTAGGTTAGCCTTAGGCTATATTCTAGCGCGTATAGCGGAGTGTAATTACCAACATTCAGAAACGCTATGGCCTTGCTCAATGCTTGCAGAACCCAAACCTCATCTTTTCCTTCAAGTTGTTTGAGATGACACAAGCCGTCAACAAAGTGTTAAAACTGTCATGAAACTGATGAATAATTACAACAATGGTTTGTCGTTTGTCAACCGCGTATTGGGACTTGTTGAGGACATTCGTAGTCAGATGAAACCATGACAATTTATCGCCAGCAACAGCAATATTCCGCTAAAATTCGATGAAAATTTGACGAATTCGATTTAAATACCCGATTTCGGATTTATGCAACCGATTTTGCAAGTCTCGTTTTGTTAGGTTTGGTTTCCGCACTTGTAGTAAGGGTAGCTTAGGTTAGGTTAAGTTTAGGTTAGGCCAGATAACCTAACCTAACCTAAGCGAATCAAAGATATGAGGCCATCAAAACTGGGTATATTCCATGCATGTGAGAATTCGCGATTCCTTACAACCGGCAAATTTCAATATCGTTTTTTTGTTTAAATAGCGCTGTGAAATTTGACGGGGTTGCAGAACACTTGTTATGAATTTTTAACTCGATATACTGACTGCCCAATATGTATTCTCCTAGCGACGAATTCACGTGTGACCGAATTTGACCGTTTTCAGTATAAGCAAATAAAGTATTTAATGACATTTCAGAACCACCCAAGAGTACGACGACGTTGCAAACTTTATTTGGAGTCAAATGTCGAATTGTCCCATTTCATTAATAAGCATTTAACATTGGGAAGAGTGAGAACAAATAGTGCGTTCTTCCCATACAGGCAAAGCACAGATCTAAAGTCCAAACATTGGCTCTTAACTTGTAAACATCATTCAACCCAGTTCGAGTCTGGAAAATAGGTTACGAATTTTCTCAGCATTGACAAATCGTGTTTACATTTAGTCCGTCAATGTGGCTTTAATTCAATTTGCTTGGTTCCTAAATGACGAATCTCCGCGAAAATCCTGATCATCTCAGTTAGTCACTCTTTTTGACAAGAAAGGAAAAGTAAATAGGTAAGTGGGATTAACTCCGATGAATCTTGTCTGTTTTCTAAAATAGCCTAATGGTAATGGTAGCTTCTTCGCAAATTTGCACACTAATCAATTAAGAGTGAATGAATGAAAACTTTCTTCCTCCGTGTTAAAGGTAATGTTAGTTCTGCCTGGTTCATCCGGTTGGCCTTACATAAAACACATTACATTACCACTGCTTATGTTGTGAATTTGAATAAAGGTTCAACTTGGGCATATCCTGTGTGAAACCTCTTCTGTAATCACTTCAAGACCAGGACGGTTATCGTTTAGCCATCTGTTACATTTTAAACCACAAAAGCTCCTACATTTTCGGAAAGATTAAAAATTGGCAAAAACAACGTTTGCATCATCAAATGTAGTGAGTCATCATGAGCATAGTTTAGGACGAATTTGGAAGAGAAGACTCATCTTCTGAGGGGTTGTCAGTCGTCATCATAATAGAAAATTCTTAAATATTATAACGGTGAATGTCTGACCACAGCATTGCCACCAGCTCAACAATGAAACAACGGTCTGCGAGTGAAATGGATAGTTAAGTAGTTATTTGGTGAACTGAGTCATGGTTTCGGAAGAGCCACAGCTGCGACAGTGTAATTTTGATGCATCTATTAGTGGCGGCAAATGATGATTTGCTGCATCACATTGCATCAAAAATATGGAAAAATTTATGATTTTGCTAGCATTACCAAACCGGACTTACTTTGCTTACAGATAAAGGTATATATTTACCTTATATATTTATTGTTACCGGTAAATGCCGCATGTACTTCACTGTCCAGCTCATAAATAGCTACTTTTGGCATTTTAAACTCAAAAACGTGGATATTGTAAGATTGCATGAGGTGCGATTGTAAATTGACAATGGGCTTTGAAAAAACTCAGTGAACGTCACCAAGAAATCCAGAACCACACAGCGGAAGGGCATTTGGAAATAATTGAATTCTCAGCTGGACTTATGGCACACCGATTAGCGTTACATTGCTACTGCTCGTTGAAGTTTCTTAATTCCACCGTTAAATATCATATTCGTAAGTAAGACGCAGCTTTGTGCTTCTCAGCCGTTATTGCCGAAAAGAATCATGGCCTCAAGCCGAGTACATTGTGCTTGTATTTTCCTATTTTTCACCGTTCATGCGTTCTTGACAGGGAAACGAATCAGGGTTTCATTCCGGCTTCATTTCCTATGCAATTTTTGGCGATGCACTGATATGGCAATGCAGCAGGGTTTATATTTTGTATTTAAGCAGATAGTGTAGCATTGCGGACTGTAGTACAAATTTCAGAACAAACTAGTCCATATAAATTCACTAAAAAATAAAGTCAGTGGTTGGTATTTCCCGCTACATTTTCTCGTCAAGTCGTTTGGAATGGACAATTGACATTGATCGTTCTAAGATGCTAACGGGATTTAAGTTTGTAAACAACAAGCAAGGAAAATTCTCAGATGTCATTATGAGCATGTGTAGGTTTAACAGCTTCGGAAATACTTTGCGGACATCAGCGAAGGCTGGCGTTTACATTTAGGAAAAACCGTAAGGTGAAGGCTTTAACTCTCCAGAATACAGATTACAATTTAAATCAGGAAATTGCCAATAAATTATGTCAATGCACTCACATGCTAAAACCCCGCACAGAACACTGGTATTCCGTGCACAAGTTTTAGGCAGTTCTTGTTTAAGGAATACCAAATCCCTCACCTTCACAGTTTAGAACAAGAGCCTTGGCCTAGCCTAGAAACAAAAGCTAAGTAGGTGGTTTAAGAGGCTTCAAAGCGTCAACATCCCCACGTTACGCACCACAGCAGTGGCGGAGGCGGTGTTGCTAAGGTGGCTCAACTTTATCAGGAATGTATTTTTTCAAGAAATATCGTGAGTGCGAGTGCAGTTTGCCCATCTATGCTGTACTATTTGTACTTTACTGTGAATGTAGTTGCTACCCTGTTACCTTGCTACCCTGGCTTGCTACCCTAAAACTCGTTTACCCTAGTTTTGCGCTGCTACCCAGGCTAGTACCCACTCTTGGTGAGCATAAGCTTCACTGTTTAAATTAAAAAGCCGAGTATTCTCGGTTTAGTCCATGAATTTCTGGCAAACATGTCTGGAGCGCATTACTTGAAAGCATTAAATTAAAAACTGCAATTATACTTAAAGACTAGTGTACTCCGCCTCCGCCACTGAGATTAACCAGTTAGTTAGTTAGTAGTGTAATGGGAGATGCGAGAGAGTCGTGCCGTATTATCTTCTGTTCATTACAAGACATGACGCGGATGAGCTTATCTCTAAATAGGTGGCTTATTGTTTTGAGTCCACAGAATCCAATTACAGGGATTAGAGAACATGAGTAGACTCCCATTCTGTACTTGCTCCATTCCAAATAATGGTCCACTCATGAACATTAATAAGACGGAGATTATGCGGCCTGGTCTTGGTTGAGCTCATCTTTGGGATTACTACATTATTGAATTCCCGAGCACATTGTACGGAATTTGTATACATTTCGTCATGGTCACTCTATTCACAGCAAACTGCCAAGAATTATGCAAAAATGCTCGTGGAGGGATTAAGAATTTAATGGTCTTCTATCCACAACATCTCTAATTACTATTTATGCTTGTGCGTATGTTCAGGATATGACATGTGGGTTGTAATTACTCTAATCTTGACCTAATGATACCACTAACTAGTTTCATTTTCCCTTGTTTTCACTTCGTATGCGATTTGGCCTTTATTTCAGTTCCTGGGCCGTATTTCTGTGCATATGAACAATATTGAAAGTTCTACCTAGCTTTGATCCCAGTTCTCATTCAACTGTAATTTAATTTTAATACGTTTGCGATATTTCGTGGATGAACGTGCAAAAGTATCATCACCTGACATTGAGATTCAAAGTCATATTATTTTACCCAATTAGAGGTTTTATCGCTTTATAATGAATTCTGCAGGGTTCAGCTATCTCGATGAACATATTGCCAGCATACGGCAAGCCTAATATTTCGAATTTAAAATTTTCAAATAGGCAGCTCTTGTTGAGCGAATCAACACCGTACCGTGCATTAATATAAAAAAAACCTAGTCAATTTTATTAGCTAATACTTCAAATACTGTCGAATCATTAGAAGCCGGAAGTCAGGTTTGGATAACAAGCTAATTAACCAGCATTTGGTCACGGTATGGTGACTTGTAACTATATTTACTTACAGAAACATGTAGCTACTTATTGTGCAACACAACAGGTACAAGGTAAAATTGAAGAAGACGCTGTAGCTTTGCTTGTATTATAGAACAAGGTAAAACAAGACACCACAGATTTGAGCAGAGATATAAACCCAACCCACACATAGAGTCTGTGGGTTTATAGCTCTAAGCCAACCCTGTGATATCTTGATCACGGATAAAGCCTAAGCCAAAACAATGAATGAATATTTGGGAACAGGAGAAGTGATATTGTTTTAGTTTCACGTTCGAGTTCTAAAACCTAACCCAACCCAGTTAAACCAAAAACCAATCCAATCAATCCTTAGATGATCCAAATAAACACACAACAAACATCTATTTTGTTTTCTTTGCACAATTTCTAAACTAGAATCTAGAGACCAAACTTTTTGAACAAACTTATTCGAGAAAAGTTGGTCCGAATCTAATGGCTGATCTGATTTTGAGTCTTGTAGTCTTGTATTGGTTGAAATTTTTATGGAGCAGGCTGGATTGGAACTTGGAACCTCACATTGTATTCACTCATTGTAACCACCGAAAATGCACGCTTGACAACGGGTTTGACTCCCTTTGTGATTTTGACAGGGCTGGGCAAATCATTTCATTTTGAAAATCAATGATTTTAAAATCATGATTTTGGTCATGTAAAGGATTTTGATTTTCGGATTTTGAAGAAATCGCCTGCTTTCTTGTATTTTGATTTTTAAAATATGTGATTTTGACCTGAAAATCACAATTTTCACCTAATTGACGATTTTAAATCCCGATTTTAAATAAAAACATCCTTCATTTCGATTTGATGATTTGATTTTTAAAGCTAAAAGTGACTTGATTTTGATTTTGGGATTTTGAAGGTGAATTTTAGGTGATTTTGGTCAACAATTTTGAAAAACATTTTCTAATGATTTTACCCAGCCCTACATTTTGATCCCTTAGTTTGGTTAGCATTTGCCCGAAACGTGTCTCTGTAAACTCTGGTTAGGTAATACGCGTAGTTTTGTCGAGATTTATGGTGTTTACAATGGGTGGTTCCAATAGGTGGTGGCCTGCTCCACAATCGTTACTTTAGCCTTTAACTTCGCTATTGTAAGGTTAGCTTAGTGCAAAAATTAAGCCGAACCTAACTTAATAGCTTAAATAAACCAGGCGAAACCAAACCAAACCAAACCATTAACATGAGAATCTCAAGAATTGTTTCAATCTTCAATGTGCCTTCTTTACGCCATTGTTTAACCATAGATACCAATTTATTACTACCAACCAAAATTGAATGTTTAATATTTTTAAATTTTACAGACTCATGCAAATATTGAATTAGCTTGTAGTAAATTTTAAAACTTTTTTTACGAACGGAAGATCACTACTTGTAACTTGTAAATGACAATAGTAAAGAAAATACTGTTGAGACGAAATGCTGTTTACAGGGAGTGGCCTCCTGTACGTAGAAACCATGTGACGTTCTTTGGTTTTCTTAACTTATTAGCGACGCCATAAGTCATAATCATAAGCTTCTTCATACTTACATACATACAAAGATGAGTAACATATTGTCCACAACACTGAGCATTTATTTGGTTTTTTATTGAATTCGAAGGTCTTCTTCTCTGTTCTGTAATCGACTTGTCATGACATAGAAACTATTTCAGAAAAACTTGAGCTTAATAATATCCGGAATAATACTCATCCTTACCCAGTGACTTCATCTTCAAGCTCACATACTGTTTGTTTCTGTTATATGATGCTATGCAATTAACGTCCCGCCGTCGGATGACTTTGACTCTTAACGATTTGATCTAGGAAATAAATTACTCAGACCCGGCGTTGGTTTGGTGCTGAGGTTTATGAAGAAGACTCAGACGACTCAATGGCAAACCGTCACCAATCACTTAATTCAATATTCAATACAGAAAGTCCTCTGTAAACAATTGGGCACACAAGCAATAGACTTCAACAGGGAAATAGAGTTCATTATAAATCATGACCAAATATTCGCGGGTATGGGGAATAGTCATGAATTAATTATCCGTCCCATTGTCATATCTCCTCGCATGACATCACATCTATTTGCATATGCTAATCAGCCAGACCGCTTTTCAGGGATTCGAGTTAGTATAACATTCTAATTAAGAAATTATCAAATGTGCTAAGAACTAAATTCGTTTTACACCTTGGAAAGTTCTCATTATCAGTAATAGGCCTGCCCTCAAAAATTCAAGTTTTTTTTTCGACTTTGATTCCACTCCGCTGTTCCTATTGATAAATGATACTATAAATATCGTCTTGGGCTTCACTAATGAGCATTATCATTAATCTCATACCGTAGAGATATCCATTATTTTTCTGACCACTTTCCTTACCTGACCAAACCTGACTACTGTTTTCACCAACCCGTAAATCACAGGTTGCTTAAATACTTCATTTGTAATCCGAATCCTTAGTGAATTACTATTATGAGCCTAATTAGGCTGATTGATGCAGCCAGTATTTTAGTAGAACCTTTTCGATGCATGTGTGGATATGGATAATTAGAACTAGAGTAAATGCTGTACAAACACTGCGTGTGAGGGTGAATCAACTGACAATTGACATACTTCGGCGTTTAATAATGTAAATGGAAAGTATTCCCAAATTATTAAATCAAAAAGTTTCACTCTCAAACCGTGTGGGGACAATGAAATGCAAAATGTACTGGTCTATTAATATCCCGCACCGTTCAACTCATATAAGTCCTTAATTAAATAACAAAAACTGCATCGTGTGAGAATAAATATGTCAAACACACAGGTATGATGATGATGATGATGATCCATATTGCCCGGAGGGCGAAATTAAAGTTAAACGCTGTAATTACCAGCTGTTTTGTGTTTGTAGAGTTTCTTCCTTGATTCGCGCTGTAGAAAAATATCTTTCAGTGGTCAAGTTCTGAAATGATCTTAATTAAAATGGTTACGATTCCTACATGTGGAACTGTGACCTTGACAATTTTGAAAGAAAAAATAAGCAAAATTCATTAAATAATGGTCGAAATTTATTTTTAGTTAGTTGTGCCATGTGTCTTTGTTTTTAAATGACGAATCGGCACCAAGAATGGTTGTGTGCGATAAAAATAGAGAGTCAAAGCTTCCCATTGTTGTCACGGACAACTTAGGCTTCTGCTCGTGCGAGGGAAGTGAAAATGTGATTTACTGATTAAACTGATCAGCTAATGATGGAAACTGACCTGAATGGAAATATACTGACATTGACGAACTTTATCGCTACTAGACATCCGAAAATTCTTTGCGTCAATATTTTTAACAGTAGTCATGCAAATCACTGCACAGCAGTGAAAGTGGAATTATGGAGATTGCAACCACGTGATCGACGTCACTTGCCTGATTTAGCCTGATCTCAACCCAGGGCTCTGAATTTGACACATGCTCCAACGAATAAGGTCATGCCCAGTTCGGTTTTACGAATATTCACAGAAACATTCGATTTGAATTTTAAATTGACAATGGAAATTCCGATTTTTCTATCCCGTGGCGAAACGTGTGTGTCTGCGTATTTCTCTCTGTAATTATAACTTAATTCACGGCGTGATTTATTATCAATATTTTCTAATTAGTCATTGGGAGAGCAAGAGCAGAGGGTTTAGAAAAGTGGTCGAATTTCTCAGTTTCCTCATATGGAATACGGAATAGGGCTTCTCAGCAGGGTGGATTGGGATGAAAGCACACACGATTGACACGGTTTGCCATGTCATCCAATTATAACTCGGAAAGTCTTTGGGCCAAAACTAAGTAGCAAATATTTAGCAGCGTCATTTCGCATCAACGGGACACATACGGACTTTATTGGGCTTCAAATTTAAACCTCATTGTGTTTCACTCATCTTTTGGGAATATTTGGCGTAACTTCCTAAGTTCAGGGCTTCAACATGTAGAGAAATGCTGTACAACATGAGTACGAGAATTTTTCCTGATTTTGAAGAACTCTGCGGTGTCTACGGTCAAACCAGGAAACATGGAAGTACTAGGTCTATGAAAGATTGAGGCTCTTAAAGAAGGTTTCTCGAGTTTTATTACAGATTCAAATAGCTATCTCCAAAACATTTGCAGTTTAGGCTAATATTCACAATTCCTTTCTCAAAAAATCAAAAAAATTGCCTTAAATCGTTTACAAAATCTGAACAAAAATTGAATGCTTCTGTTTTCGGCTATTGTTTGAAATATTCCCGGCTTTGCTGGACAATTTGAGGTGTTCTACAGACGTTTCTGGTCCACTTTGTTTACGTAAATAGCTGAAGCAATTCGTGAATCTAAAAAAATATCTTACTATTTTCCTCAAAATATCAGCATTACAAATCTGTTGTATAATGATTTAAGTTCTCCAGAGAATTCATTTGCATTTTTTACAGTTGCTGAGACTGAGAGAGGTGTTGCGTTGGATCAGGGTTCTTGGGTTCTTGCATATTCCGTACTCAGTAAAGATAATGAATTGGTAAATCCATTCTGCGCTGTGCAAATGATTCAACAAAACGCGGATGAAGACGTTGAGACATGTACTCCTTATATTGGAATCGTAGTCCAGCTTGAATTCTGCAGAGAATCGTGATCCCGGAACAGATGAAGGTAGGTTGTTTGGGAGTTTGGAATTACGTAACCTTTCAAGAAGATACACGATTCGAAGTTTTTTCCCAGGCCAGGCTTACTTTTTGGAAACATTAAGCCGGAGAGTGGGGGAACGTGAAGGATAATGACGCCATACACTCCACGGCACGACATTGTAATTATTTGCATTTGCACCACCTTAAAGTGCTATATAATATTATAATGCTGTGCAGAAATCAATGCTGAGCTAATTAGGCAGGAATGCTGTGTGGTAAGAGTAAGCAAGTAAAAATGACGCTATTACCGTATATCAAACACATTAATTGAACAAAACGAGTTAATTCAAAGCATAGTTGTAGCCGTGTGTCTACTGTAGATCCCAAGGGTGCTTAGAGACACTGCATTGAAGCGAACTGGCTTTCTACGCATGATTAAGCTCACGTAATGGAACAGGTGACACTGGTTTGACATACAGAATTTGTCATGTCGAGTTTGGACTATATCAAAGATGGAATTGAACATGAAGAGCTAGATTCAGCATTTTCAACAGTATAAATTTGCAAAATTGCAATTTGATATTTATGAAAAAGTTAAGATGTCAAATTCAAAACAATACGTGAGAAAATGTAAAATCGAGCTAGCTGAACGCGAGACGCTCTGTACAAATACTTGAGCTTGTTTAAAGGACACTGCCTTTACCTTCTGCGAATTGTATAACAGATCCGCAATTAGGCACTCAAACCATTATATTGCACATTTATCGATTGACTTAATGGCATATTTCCTAAGTTAGACGATGTACAGGGTGGGCACGAGAATTGTTCTCTATTTGACAAATACTGCGATCTGAACCAAACAGCCAAGTTCAGTAAAAGTTGGGACTTTCTGTTGAGAATATACAATTTTAACAAAATACAGAAATTAGAATTTTTTTTTAAATTGCAGCAGCCACGAAGAATTCTAAATTTTGAAAGCTTCTCCTGTCGTTAATGATAGTTCTCGTACTCACCCTGTATGATTGCTACAAAATGAGCTTTAAATATGTGAAAATTTTAGTCTTTAAACACGTAGACAGACCACACAAAAACTTCATGAACAAAAAGTTCGCATATAAATTACCCAATACCAGAAACCAGGTTCAAGTGCTATGTACTTATGTGAATTGAATTTATGGATAATACCAAACAAAACACATTTTTTGTCACATTAGGAAGAGTAAAAAACTAAGAAAAATTGTAAACACTGGCATTAAGCAAGCATCATTTAAAGGTTGGGGAATGAAGGTCCAGAATTACTGGTATTTTGCACAATCAGCAGGAGGAACATACATTTTTGTTGTCAAACTCCCAGGTTCAGGATTTTTTGGTTCAAAAAATTTTGACGCCAGACGCCATGGTGTTTCATTATTCATTAGCAGACTCAACTGCGGAGGTTAGAATGTACAAGGAAACTGGAAGCAAGGGTTTTCATTAAATCCATTACTTTCCTGCATTCCAATGCAAATATTCAGTAGTAAAAGTACATAAGCATAAGAACGGTGAGACTTGACTAATAATTTCACGATGCGAAACGAATCCACTTCATTAAAACGTCGAGTTGTTGGAGGAAGGAGCAATTGGGAAAGCAATGACCTTGACTTGGGTGCATTATAATTGCATGAAATTTCCCGGCGTCGCTTTTTTGCTAATAGGAAGTTCTACATAGATTTATTTTGATAAACAAATTCTCTTGATTTCAGAATATGTTTATTTCCATCGAATTTGGTCATAAGCCAATATGAGTGCCAATCATTTTGACGTATGCTAATTCATCTCAATCGGGTTTGGATGCTCTAATGCATTCAGATCAAAAGTGCCTATATAGGATGACGTTTTTATATATTCATGAAGTGTTTAAATGTTAAATTGTGGTTCTAGAGTGGGCGTCATAGTCAATCTTTTGCTCAAAACACTTCTGATCCTAAAATACATTCAGAATTGGGAAACATTTTCCTACAAAGCATCAAAAATGATACCTACCTTTAACATCCGATCAGTTTACTTTGAATTTTATATCACATATTTGTGTGTGTTGTCTAGCTTATGGCTTGGTTTAGGTTTGGTTAGGTTCTTTGAAAAAATTCGACACATTTTACAGTAGAAGAAAAAACGCGATGCTAGAGGTAGTATTTTTGAGGTGGTTCATTTTTTCCTGCTACAGATGAAAGCCATTTTAAATTATCAAAAAGCGGTGCAAATTTTAGAAAACAGATGCACACCAGCCAGTGGCATCTGTTCCAAGAACAAATAATATTCTAAGTCAAGTTCAAGTATTAAGTTTCATTTTTCTTTTGAAAGTTTGCTATTGGTCAACAAATTCAGGCTTTCGGACATAGCAAAGTATGCTATTCATAGTCTTATCATTGAAAGACCAGAGCTCCAGTGGCCATAACAAAAATAGTTTTAATTTTGGATACGGAATGTTCTCGTCCGCTAATAATCTCCAACACTTCGAATATTATTGCTACGATGTTAGCCGTTACACAACACTCTTGACATGAACATTTCTGTAGCTTCGGGATAGGAACTGAGGAAAGTCCACTTAGAGCCATTGAATTCACACCATTTGTTCACACCTCGTGTCGTCTTTTTGTTCAACAAGTGTATTTTGAGTTTCAACAGATTTTTGAAGGCTTTATGGAAATGAGCAAAACTAATTAGTACATGAGTCAAGTTGTAAACCAATGGAAACACGAGTAAACAAATGCGGAGAGCACACAAGAAACCTCGACAGCATCTACGAGTTGACCGTGCTAAAGAGATTTGACTCGACGTATCTTTCTGTCTGCTACTAAGGATGTAAAAACTGAATTACACTTGACGAATTTGTTTGTGAATGGTTCATATTGGTTAGACACACATATAGTCTGGCATGTCACACGTCCCCATCGCATCTTTATGAACCAAAGTATCGGTTGAGACAGCTGAGGAGCCTTAATCACTGTAGACTGTGATTGTAGAGTCGGCTATAGAACGCTATTTGTGACATCTTCATTAGTCCTTGCCTTGTCCAACTCTTTAGAGAGGAAAATGAAAGACATCAACCATCAACTATTTGCGGACGGCTTTCTTCAAGAAATTATCCACTTAATAACTCGATGCGTAATTTAATTGGAATTTTCCGTAGGTACCCTCGTGCGTGGCTAACATCCTCAAGTATGATTTAATTTGAAGCCCAAAGCCCAATGTCATGAATTATTCGTGTCTCACCGCCTGGCTTGGCTGAGCGCAGATATTGCAATACACATGCGGCATACAAGTAGTCTTGAGCCTGGGCTGAATTTTACTTTCCTCAAGTGGCTAGCTTGACTCGCCTTCCAATTCCATTTACAAAGGCTTCTCAATTGCTTCTCAAAGCGCGGTTTGGAAATTATGACACAGAAATAGAAATACCTTCTTATAGGTTTCATCTTTCGGAGAAATTAATGATGCTTCAAATAGCGAGGCCGTAAAACTCCAAGGAACAGCAGCAATAGTAGCAAGTAGCAATAGCCTAAACAAATGGGATATCTACATGGAAATGGGTAATGGGTATTGGGAGCGGTGGCTGTGGAGTGGATATATTGTGTCACCTGTATTTGAAGATATGCCAAACCAGAAACTAGGGATGCACCGGGTACCCGGCCGGCCGATTTTCGTTACCCGGCTCTGGCTCCGACTCCGGCCGATTTTACAAAATCTCCGGCCGGAGATTTTTATACAAAAAATGCAGAATTTTCTGAGAAAAAATGTTCGGAATAAAAATTTCCTCTTCTTAACTGAATTAGAACATTTACAATTTTAAGGCTAGAATCTAGTATATGCGCTTTCAAAATCATTAAATTCTGTACAGTACACTTTACTAATTCCATAGATTATGCATATTCAAATTACTCAAGTAAGCACTACAACGATTCAAGTTTTGGTGCACTGAAGTAGTAAGATGATATTAATTCATATTTAATTAATGTTTTCAAATAAATACGTGTACTAAACTCTATTCCATTCAATTTCGCCTGGTAGTCACGTGACAAACGAACTTACGAATATTTCAATTCAAATATTCTAAATTGTGATGGATATGGAGTACACATCCCTATACATGTGTACCCCATACATATATCCCTATATATGTAGGTAAGCTGCCGGAAGCTTAGGTAAAATAAACGTATGTCCGGCCTTCCATACATTTTATACCATATCGTCATTGGTGTTTTTTTCTGCTGATTCTCCGGCCGGAGATTTAAATTGCTTACCCGGCCAATTCTCCGGCCGGAGGCCGGAGATTTCACTTTTTACCCGGCTCCGGCTCCGGCTCCGGCCGGAGACGAAAATTTTGTACCCGGTGCATCCCTACCAGAAACCCTAGGACTGCACTAGCTTTGTAATTTGTAAACAGCCTTTGTCAAGTTCGGAATATGACGTGGAACGTAGAATGACAAGATCCGAAATTTCAGGAATCCAATTTGTCAGTTTGCAGAGCTGCACTGAAATCCAATTACAAATATTCTATTTCCGGACCCGTTTTCGGCGTTACGGAGAATGTACGGATTCTTTAATTGCACACACCTTGAACGCAGTAGGATTTAGTACCGTGTACCGTCGTTGTATGAGATCTAATAAGTATTACCCAAATTTGAGTTTCATAGCTCTGATTAGATTAGGCTGCGGAAGGAATACGCAGTGAGGTTAGGTTTTAAATTAGCGCTTACGGTTCCTTAACTTAAACAAACCTAACCCAACGTTAGCAAGTCGGGCAGATCGCACACGGGAATAGCAACAGTGCTAACACGTGAATTTGAGTCTGCGTTTCAGTTAAAGTTGCACTGTACTGCACCGTAGTTGGACCGTACTGCACCGTACGGCAGCAGACATTATTGAGCTGTTTCTAATTTTGAAACACATATGGACACACAAACACACACAATTATGTTCTAGATTTTTTAATGCAATTTCGAAAAGAATCCGGATTAAGTTGACAAGATTAAATTGGCTTAACCGTTTTATGCAACTCTCGACGTGGCTAAGGCTCTTCTTCCAATCCAATCAACTTTCGTTTTTGTTTCATAAACGGTTTCATAAACGGTTTCATAAACGGTTCTCACATGTTCCGTTCTCCGGAATATACGATATCCTATATCCGTTTCCACCCTGTGTGGGTGTAGCCTAAGTAAAGTAGTAATTATTTGGACAATTTTATGAACCATTAAATACGAGCTGGTCAAGTGGGCGGCGGCGCTGGGATGTGGAATCAAATCAAAACTGTTGAAGCCGAAAGTACGAGTAATGCGGTAGGTTATTGGGTTTTCTTCCGGGATGCTTAATTTTCCATTTGAATTTTAGTACAGGCGGAACGTAATTATCGATCAACATTTTAGAATAACTAGTCATTTTCGGACTGAATGGCAATGCGGAGCCATGCTGTATTGAACAGAATAATTGTTCAGGGAGAATGTTGAGTCATAAAACTAAGGTACCGTGACATATGGGTGTGGTACTACTACAATTCTGTCCTACACTAGTTCAACTGCAGAACCATGAATCCTCAGGGTCAAGAATAGCGAGGAATGACCCCGTAATGTCGTAAAACGTGAAAAAGTATCATGCATTATCCAATCCAGTATATTCGGACTTCGATTTTCGTCCTCGACACAATGACAATACTATGCTCTTATACGTATACATTGTACCAGTTCACCTAATACCTAATATTATATGTAGGAATACGTCAGACAAGATATGCGCTATTTATAGCTCAGCTCAGGTGAAGTAGGCTCAGCTCAATATAAATTTTACTTGCCCAGTTCATCTGTACTTGGGGGGATTGGGAAACGGATATCAGACAACAAAGAAAGACCCTTGCTGGTCCCTTAACCCAGAAACCAATTTTCTTTATAAATTCGTCCATGAACTTATATCACGAACCCACGAACAATACAAAATATCTTCAGAGGTCCATGACAACTTTGTAGTTTCACAAGTTTCGTCTCTGTCTGGCCCGGCCTGTATCCCCAGCCCATGGGCTTCAAATTCAAACTATTCGGACTCAAACAATTTGACCAAATCACAGTGCTGGATTGGACAAGTTAAACACGGAGTAATTGAAATTACTGAAATTGAAATTAAGTTAGATTTGTATTCGTATTCAGGCGGCATTTGCTGTAAATTCTCCAAATTCTTGTAGCAGATTTGGAAAAAGTGAATAATTTTTGCCCCACCCTGCTGCACATGCGGCACTGGAATTATACGTATATTGGTGACAATCCTGACTTACACATTGGCTTGGCATTGTGTATGAATATCCGGGCAAAGCCTTGGGGAAAAACAAGCAATCTAAAAGCCTTACGTCCTGACTACGTTACAACGAATCCAAATTAAAATTTCAAAGATTATTCAACATTGACCATGAATTAGGCTTCAATGTAGCTAATACAGTAATGTCATTCCCATCCCAACTAATATTTTGTCATGAATCATGGACCAAAATGAATTACGGTTGGAGACAATAAAGGACAGGTGTAATTTTCAATAATTCCTTCTGAACCTTTTGTCAGAAACACGACCTTGAGTTCTTGTAGCAGGGGAGCATCCTCTCTTCATCATGGGAAAGGACAGGAAGATACCGCATGATGTGCCTTCACGTCATCTTCTCATTGTTCCTTCGTTCCTTCTTTACTTGAATTCCTGCATCGTAGTGTATTGCAGTCACTTGGTCAGCCCAGGCGTTAAGCTGTGTACAGGGTGAACGCTGGACGGGATTATTTAGATGTAAGCGATCTGTCTGCAGCTTGAATCAATGCTAAACTATGCATTGAGTGTAAATGCGATATGTGAATTGCAGAAATTAGGCCAATAATAGAGAAATTCTTCAAATTTGTAGTTCAAAATCCGTAAAATATAGAATCCAAAATCAGAAAAACAAAATCAATCCTGGAGTTCAATCAAAATAAATTTAAAAAATAGTCACAATTTTTAAAACAAAAATAAATTTTTGAAAATCGCGTAAAATTCAAAGTCGATGATATTTAATTTATTTACTTCAAATAAAAAAATCTGTAAAATCAAAGAATGTATCGAAAAATCTGAGTCTCAAATTTAGATATGCCTCGCCATTCAGAATTCAGAATCAAAATTTCAACGCTGATTTTTGCAAATCTAATAATTTCGCCCAACTTGAATGATTTCTTGATATTCACAAAACGAAATGGATTCATTGACAAGTTCTCCGTGAGAAGCCATGTACATGTTGCCAGATGTACGGATTGAAATCTGTTTTTTCTCTTCTATTTCCTTTTCATCAAAATCCAATCATGATTTTGACAGTCAGAAACTGACTTCAGCATGACAATACAATGGAGCGTCATTAGCATTTCTTTCTGTTCGCATCATCTCCCAGTATTAGCCTCATCGGGTTCTGTGCGTATTGCATATGAGATTGAAGGCATTTAGAATTAATATTAGTCGTGCATTCCTTGTGTCTTGTGTCATTTTGTTTCCTCAGATGACAGCTAAAGGCTTCCTCAGCTTCAATTTAAAATCGTGGGTTTCCGGTTGACATTCGCATTAGTTACAATTGAATGTGAATAATATATGCCAAAATCAAGGTATTAAGAACAATTCCAATAATGACGCGACCATCACTTGTAAATATTTAAGTTTTTCAAATCATTTTTTTACTACATGATCTACTATCTACTCGGTTTCTTGAATTTGATCTGATATTTAGTTTACACTGTGCCCTTCCGTGTAAATCAACAGTAAAACATTTAATAATTTAAATTAAAAAAGCTATAAATTATCATTTCTTGTTATTTCTCATTTAGATGAATAAAAAATGGGATAAAATTTAATAAAAAAACTCTAAAAATCAGATTAAAAACTGAATAGAAATCCGAAAAATTCAAGAAATCCGGATCATTTTTCAAAAAAATTAAAACTGGAGACAAGAAAGGATATATTAAAAGCCTTGATGAAAATAAACTAGATATTTTTAAAAAATGAAAACGAATTGCTGGAAAAACTAAAAAAAATCGAAAGAAAACTAACCGGTGTGAATATACAAATCAGAAATCACATACACGTAAATGAAAGCGAGGAATTCAAAAGAAACAGATAATCCAGTTACTAAAATCAAAATAAAATACCAAAATTCGATGGAATAATCAACATTAAAGCAAATACTTTATTTTATTCTATTTGAAACCACGTGTTGGAGTACAAGTAAATAGCACAACAGGTGCTTGCTGCATTTTCTCAGGCTTTAAGGCATATGCTACGTATTCCGAAAAAATTGGCTAGTGTAGGGCTCACAGAAAACTAGCGCCTGCCGAGGTGAATGTATGAAGAGAACTAGACATGCCGTATTTAATTCAACGAGAACGAGGCCTTTTAATTATCAGGATATTGGAATGTGGCAAGACTTTTGAGAAAACGCATATCGACCAGTTCATCATGGACAGCACTGCATATGTGGCATTACGTAAATCGACAAGGAGGATATGTTTACGATGCACACTGCCCATACCGTAACCTAGCCCCGTTCATCTGAGAACTACTGAGATTTTTATTAGACACTAAAATTAGCAGATTCAATTATCAAAACATCCCATCTCCATCCACTTCCACGTTCAAATGGAAATGAAAAAAAAAGTCATAAACTCTGCTTAACGTTACATAATGCAGAGAAGTGAAATTGAGATTTAAAGTACTATAAGGTCGCCTCATGTAGGTACTCGAACAGCAAGCCCATTGTGTTGGGAGATGCATGTGTTATGTTGATAAAAATTGAGGAGTCAGAGAGCCATTAAAATAACTTTTCCCGACGACCATTTGGAAAATTGTAATCATGATGACAAAACTGAGTCTGATCTCCTCCTCACAATTCACACCTTGTTAAAATTAACAATCAGGCCAGGCTGTGTGTCAATTGCTCTGTTGTTCTGAAATAGCATTAGAGCCACCTCTCATCATAATCTATTGGCCCATTCATGCAGTACGGATGGCATTTGATGCGCTGGGTTTTAAAATTAGCTCGACACACGGGACTTATTACTAGTTCCCAATCTCCTCTAATCTCCAATGAAGTCATTGAATCAATAAAAGTTGGGCTTAATACCTTTTCTTGCCGGAGTTGATGAGTGGACGAAGTCTGATGCAATCTGAGAGATGTTCCTATTGTCAAATCCAATGTTTTTGTAATGAACCAAAGGGACATGTGTAGGTTGGTAGTTGGTATTGGTACTTGGAAGTTGGGATTGGATTGGAAATTGGAAGATGTCGAAAGTGGACTTCAAGGTGTGTGTGTACCTTCTTCGGTGAAGAAGCATTCCGACTTCAGAAAACTCTCTTCAAGATGCGTTGTGGGTAAACATGGACAAATATGTAGAATCAAAATATTAGCAGTGAAAAACGGCTTTTTATTTGCAGATTGTATTGTTTTCTGCATCTCAGTTTGGGATCAGATCCGCCCTTACTACATAATTTGACCTACTGTTTGTGGAGACGGTTTATCTCCGGCCAGGGCTAACGTCGTGTTAATTAATTAGCATATAATGCAACAAGCTTTACGTTGCGTGTGAGCGAGCTCAGTCACTAAAGAAGACCTCGGCGTTGATAATTGGTCAAATTCTGATACAATCGGGGGAATTTCCGATACTCCAGTTTGTCATTTAACAAGATAAGTTTTGACAGCTGATGTGGCGTGGTCGGCAAAACATGCACTAGAAGACGGGTAAAAATTGGAATCCGATTCCGATATGAATGAAGTCAGATAGGTTGAGTTACAAAGCTTGTGCAAGGTTCCTGTTTGGCAAATATTTAGAGGAAATGTTAAAATTGACCTCAAAAATACATTTTCTTACCAGTTTTTGCCAATAATTTAATAGTATATTTTCATTGTTTAGAGCCAATATTGTAGTTTATGTTTTCATTGTTGGAAGCCAATATTGAAATAGTATATTTTCATTGTTCAGAGGGTAGAGCTGTGGGCCGAAGCTGTAAATGACTGTGGCGGGGCTCCGATTTTACATCGAGTATTTCTGCGACGGGCGACGACACAATCGACGGCAGCATTTAAATTCCAGGACAGGATTGTTATTTGATGAACGAATTAAATAGTAAAAATTGAATTAGGTAATACATTTACAAAATAAAAATAAACACACACGTACAACACATACATTTGTTAGGTAGTATCACATGTTTTTCTCAAACATGGGTAAAAAAAATATGTAGTGTAGTTTTAAACTAAAAGCCAATCCCACTATTGGCGGCAGCGGCAGCCAATATCTAAAACAAATAAACCGGCGAGGACAACGAGCAGCTCTAGTTCAGTCAAAGTATCGAAAATGGAGACATAGCCAATTCAATTTAGTGACATTTGAAATATTACGATTACTGCTAAAAAATAATGGCCATTCAAAACAACACCATCAAAAATTAATGAATATTAACGACAGTGCAAGAGCACATACTTATTGCATTTTATGAACCATGCAAGACATTAATTCAAACCACGTGCAAGGTCCGCATCAGAAAATGCACACTCCAGACCAGATTCTCATAACAAAGTAGATTAAAATTACGTTAATGGCAGTTTGAGTACTATGTAAGTACTGTGTTTATATTGGTTTTGAGCAGAATTGACTATGGACCTCCTATTTACACCTAATTAACTTCACCTCAATGTGCAGAGCATGTGTAGATATGGAACTACGTCAGAGGAGGTGTAGGTGCAGAACTTGGCCTACCGTGAGATGCAGTTTGTTGGTAAACGCTCAAGGATGTGCTTAACCTTAACTACAAATGAAGCTAACTACATACAAGAAAACTCTCGTCTCTCGATTGAACTCAAAATAGTTGGAAAACTAATTTATGTACAAATATGGTATACCAGGCAACGTGTAAATGCATCAACCCAATATCCCGTTTACCGTTACCACTCACCCGTCTACAAATTCTTGACTACGACACACGTGGACGTGGAGAATGTCTTGACTGTATTATTTTCCATATTCAGTTTTACATTAAGTTCATCCATCACAAACAAGTTTTTCCACTGCTGCTTGGTGGAGCAGGAGATGTAGGGTGTCGGTGTCAAAATCAATTTGGGTTTCAATTCAGCCAAACAACTTCCAAACAGAAATTCTAAAGCTATGAAAACAGAATCTAAGTAGCCGAGCCCTGACATCATTAATAAAGCTTTGCATGAGCTCTGAAGTCTGCTGGAGTGAGGGCTCTATAGCTAAAGCTGCTGCTTTTGGTCTGGAGACTTGATATTTATTAGGGAGCATTTCATGTTCATGTATGGAGAAAGCGTCTTCGGCATTCGAATTGATCTGTTGTGTCAAGGAAAGTGCCAGGGTAATTACTTCTAGAGGCCTGACACATGGCTCTGTATGCTATGCACAGTAGGCTCATTCATTTCCATACAAATCCCATTAGATCTAGATTTTATAGGGCATCGAACATTGCCTAAGGGATGTGATGTGATCTGAGATTATGTCAATATCGCAAAACACTGTACGCTGTACTACAATACTTTAGCGAAACCGCCAAAATTTCAGATTTCAGATATGATGAAATATTTTTCGACATAAATGTGACGATTTTGGATAGGTCGTGTTGAAATTAGGTCAGACTTCTAATTTCGACAAATGTTTAAGTCGGAAAATATTTTGGCACTGTTGGTTTGGTCAACTCTGCATGGGATTCGGTACGGCTCGGTTTTGATATTTGATCTACCTGATTTCGATTTGGACAGTTTGGCAAAAGAGCGGGTTTGTTTGTTTTAAAAGTTTGACTTTCCACCTAATCTAACCAAACATAAACTAACCTAACCCTAACCTTATCAAACCTAACCTAACCTGACTAAGTTTTGGTTTTGCCAAAATGGTTTTACCCAATTGGCCCATTCCAGTTTGACAAAAGAACGATTCCTGTTTATTTGTTTTTGAATTATTGTCCAGTTTTTCACCTGGCCTACCCAAACAATAAACGGCTTAACTTTATAAAACTAAAGTCTTGGTTTTATCCAACTAGTTTTAGTCAAGTGACCGACTAGGCTGATTTCAAGTCTCATATCTTGTTGATTTTATTTTCGAACAACTTTGACTCTCATTGCAAACATTTTATGTGCCAGTATCACCTGAAATTCGGAATGAACCTACAAGGCATGTGACATGCTCTTCATCTTCACTATTTACATAACCTCATAAGCAGGGGTGCATGCATAAGTGATCCATCCAATTGGAAGACTTAAGGTGATTCTCCCGCGTTGATACTGGCGCCTCTCTCCTGTATGTAATAGCATGGGCAAAGTTCAACCCGTCCGCAAGGCTAAAGTACTTGACCAAGCGTTGAGTTTGACATGCCACTGGAAAGCTGGTACTTAAGCGAATGTAAGTTTCAGTTTTCAGTTAATTTGAGGCACTCTTACCTAGTTAAAACTAAC
>JAQFXZ010000258.1:0-23709 GCA_034694025.1 Ceratophysella scotica | reverse complement strand
ATATTCGGCCGGATAGTATTTGCAATGAACTGGATAAATTTTACAAATTATTCGGCGGTCGAATGGTGGAGTTCTTTTCCATTGGCTGAGCATACGGTTTGCCGTTAGTTTAATGCCGAATATTCGAACCGGCCAACTAAACAGCAGAAATAAATAATGGGAGATCACTGTTCATTGTTTTTTTTTTTAAAGCTTGAAAATAATTTTTCAATCTTCTTTTAGACTGTACAAATTCTCAACGTCTTTTGACTATATATAATTTTTGATGAAGCGCAAACGAGGCTGAAGGTTTATTGGAACGGAATGCATCATGCATCCGCTTTATATTGAACAATTATTGCATCCTAGTCAGTCATTTAAGCAAATACCAGTTGGACAATACCAAATGCGCTACGAGTCAGGTTAGGTTAGATCATTTTAGGTTAGGTTAGTTTAGGTGAGGTTAAGTAAGTTAAGGTAAAAACAATTGGACAAAAATATAAAAGTGTAGCATAAAAAGCAGTGTTTTGTCAAACTGGTTTTTGCCCAACTGACCTGGAGTCATCCTGAATATCTATAAAGTCAATGTACACACGAATTGAATTTTACGAACTGGAGAACCCCCGAGTCAGTGTTGAAAGTTGAAATCAATTACTACACCTTAAGTATGAGTTATTGCTCAAGTGGCCCACTTTTTCTTTATACCAAGAAGAACCAATTACGTGATAGTTATCTGTTAGACACCCACCTATATTTCGTCCTCTAATTTGTGTAATGATGCTAGAAGTGTTTTATGATGAGTTGGACAATAAGCCGAGTAAATAAGGGTAGGCCGAGGGTAGAAAAAAGTTTATACCCTCTTTCCTGAAATGGGTTTTGAGAAAAGGTCTATTGTCTATTTGCCTTGGAGTTGCATTGGAAAGGCCTGAACGGCAGGTGTAGGCACAAGTACAAATGTAATTAAAATTATGAATTTGTTGTAAATTTCGAATTCTGAATAGGATGCCACGTGCTTTGAACTTAGACTCCGGCAATATCTCCCGAGAAGTTAACAACATCTGCTCATTTTTCTGTCCGATCCTTCGGCTTCAACTTTAAAAGAAACGAGTACCTGAACTTGAGGTTTGGAATTTTTAAGAAGTAGGCCTCAGGTTCAGTAGGTAAACCTTAAACGCATTTATGCAACGTAATAGTTGCAGTTGAGCGCTGAACTTGTATGACTGGTGCTGGCTTGTATAAAGGAAAAGCGGAACGAAAAGACAATCACCTGCTGCTTGGTGCAAGGTGTTTGTTTAGACAATCGAAAGTGAAGGAAGGGATGTTTTTATTTATTGCAAATTATACAACGGTGAAAGGCTGAGGTAAAGAAGCTTTGAAGCCACATAGGAATCCTTTTCTTTCGTTTCTAGGGTTAAAATGATTTAGGAGGTCTAGTCGTTCAAGTTGATATGAAAAGCTATAGTAGCATTGATGTTCTTAGGTTTGGAAAGGGGAAAGGCAGTTTTTTTTTTATTCCGGGACATTTTAGGGCAAAACCAGTTGGACAAACCAACTTTTTTGATGCTAGTTGTATAATAAATTCGCCCAATTTTTATCTAACCTAACTTAAGCTAAGGTCAACTAAAATAACTTGAAATATCCTAACTTAACCTAAACTAACTAATTTTTGGGATTGCCCAACTGGTTTTATGCCAATTGACCGTCTAGGACTTTTTTAACCAACATATCTTGCCGTTCACTTAAACTCAATATTTTACCAAATGTTTCTCCAAATTAACATAGAAACAGTTAAGCGTGAATAATAAAAAATCATCCTTGAAAAGAAAACTATTTAAAATTAAATTTGAACTTGAATTTGTTAGAATACTCTATCAAAGCAAATAAATACAATAAAATAAATGTATATAAAGTTTAAAATAAATACATTTTGTTCAATGGAAATTAATATACGTAAATTACAATTTTAGAAAAAAAAGAATCAGTGAATTCAACGGAAATTAAAAAGGTAGTTGCAAAATCTAGAATTTCAGTCCCACAAAAGTTTTAAATTCTCAATCCAATCTCATTTCTTCATTTCTACTCGATCCAAAATTTTATAAATCGAAAATTTTCAATTCGTTCGTTCCGAGAAGTTTTTAGGTTAGTAAAACAAAAGCAAGTAGACTCGATCATCCTGACAGTGCCCAGCACATGAAAACTCATGAATACCTAATTTCATCTCATATAACCAAAAACTCGTATTTATTTTTTATGATATAAGAATGAATGCAATCAACGAGTCTCATTGTTGATGTTCCCAGGCCATGTACTTAATTTTTTATAAACAAAAAAAAACAGTACTGAAATAAAAGTTGGGAAAAGAGACGAGGGTTGACAACGCCCATTGTCGGGTTTTCTCTTGTTGCCATCCGACGGATGCGGACAGGTCAGACGAGAAATGGTGCAGTGTGCTCTATTGGCTTGGTCCTGGTCCTCATTGTACAGTACAAAGAAAATGTATTTAAAACGATAAGTTACGACGATTAAAGAATTGGAAATGTTTCAAAGGGTGAGAGTAATTTATTGCATGGCTTCAAAAATTCATTTCCTTTGGTCCGATCGTCTTGGTAGAAGAAGTGAGTCAGGCTAGGTTTGGTTCGTTCGTATTGTAATGTGACGGGGACGAGACCAATATATCACTTCAACCTGTCGTCCTCGGCTCCTACCTTCCATTTTGCACAGACGGATATTTGTAGTCTCTGGAACTGAAAGTGGCTTTGAGACGAGATGAGCCGGGTTTTATTGTCGGGTTGTGAAGTGTAGCTGGAAGTGTAATGATAGGGTAATTGTAATTGTACTCGTACGATGTAGATATGACTTGGATTAGAACCATGCATTCTTTTCCCATGTGAGGATCTGGTGTAATAGACGAGCGTGTAAATACTTTTGTCTCTATTTAGTCAAGTACGACCTAATCGCGGAACAGCATCTCGAACAACCTGGAATTGAAAGGGTAGAAACGGCAAACAGCTCCAGCAACTTCGGATCGGATCTTTAAACGCGCAGCCATCAAATGCAATATATGGTCATGGTCATGGCAATAATAGTCAAGTGAATTTTTATGATTTTGGATTTTTGAATTACGGAAGGAGGGTTGGATTGCTAATAGCTCAGCTGACCATTTCACATTTTCAGACAATATGAAAAATGAAAATTTTGTGAATTGAAGTTGTAGGATTATGTTTGAATAAACTATTGTAGCAACATTCGGTCGACCAACTGTCAAATTCTCAAAATTATTTTTAATTTCTATAAATTCACAGCTTGGAATTTTTTTACGGTTTTAAATTATTTACTAAAAACTTTGAAGTATAGAATTTTGAGTTTTTAAGGATAAATGACAAATACTGCATTAGTTATATCAATAAATTTGTCAACATTTTTTAACCTGTGCGAAAGGGTAGCCAAAAGCTTTTGTGGACGCTTTTTTGTCGTCTCTTTGATCGGTTACGCCTTAGTGTCATTGTCCTTTGAATTTGGTCTTCTCCCGATTTTCGAAAGGTCAGTGAATTGGACTTTGTGAGCTCATGATTTTCAAGACTTGTGTTTATTGTATATGGTCGATCACTTTGGAAACTGTGCACAAACAGCCAAATCGGTTTAAAATTTCGTTTCAAAAAGTGTAATTTTCAAAGCAATTGTAAAATATATGGTGCAGAGGTCTGAGAAAAAAGATGACCAGGTAAAGGTTCGAATGAGAATGCACTGGAATGTGTCGAAATGTTCACTGAAAAATGCAAAAGCGAAAAAGTGTTGATGTAAAAAAGGTATGTTGAATTCCAAATAATTAAATGTGTGGTATAAAATGCAGTAAGCCAAGTAGTAAAGTCGCAAATTAAAGTTAAACTGCAGTTTGCTGCTAAAATTCTGAAACAAAATGATGTCAATCATTAAGAAACCTCTGAGAAAGGTTGATAGAATAACTAAAACATAAGGACAACGGACAACCTTCAGAAAGGGTCTTACTGAATATGCATTGAAAGAGGGAAAATCTGTTCAAGAACTCTGAAATACGATACGTATGCTCCTGACTGAAAGAAGAATATCAAAAGATACAAATACAATATAGTATACACCAAAAACCTAAAATATCCAAAAACTGTGGCTTTTGGAACTTGGAACCTTGTTGGTGTGAGTCACTGAGATATTGAATTAATTTACGACGAGCTCTTGAAAATGTGTATTTTCCTACAAGAAACCGTTCCTTAGAAATTAAGGATGCCCAGCTAGCAGGAGCAGGCAGAAGCAGCGAAACCAAAAACCGCAAATTCAAAAACCTCTAGGCAAAAAATTGCAAATCGAAACCGCGAAACAAAAACCGCGACGCAAAACCCGCGACAACTTTTCGGTTTTGCAGTTTTTGATGGATTTGTCAAGTAAAAGTGAATTTAGCCATGAATGAACCAACGAGTCATATTAGACGCTCATTCTGTTAGTCTTTTTTTCGGTTTGGATCTTCCCCTCATCTTCTCTTTAATTACTAGGAACCATGTGTACCAGTTTTTGTCTGCCTCAGTCTATCCTTGAGAATAATGGATTGAGCCAAGAGGTCAAGCGTAAACGGGTGATAAGTATAATTGTATTACTCAATTAAATAGTTCAGCATCAATCAAGGGATAAGGATTAAATGAGACGGAGACCAAGTTGGACTTGAGTGGACTGAGTCGAAAAAAAACTGTAGCAGAACAAGCATTTAAATGTAAGTTGACATTAGGATTGTCGGTTTCCATTCAAATTGGAAATGACCAGTCCTCACTCCAGCCCATGTTTCCTTGGCAAGCAGCTTGACTCCTTGGGCTCCACACCCACTCATTGGTCTTTGGTTCGGCTGGTTAAGATGCTTGGGCGAGATAAGGAGAAATGCCACGGGTTAGGTTGCCTGACTATGAGCGAGCAGGCACTTAAGGAGTGAAGTGAACCAGATCTATTAATAATAATGATAATGACCCTCTCCACTCCTGTTCCTCGGATTGGAAATGGAGGAGGTGTTTAGGAAGATGTTCAGCTCGGATGTCAAATGGATTTGGTAAATGTTAAACTCTTGTTCTTGTCTTGACAGAAACTGGCAATTATTATAATTTAGATTAAGCAGACAAAAAAATTATAGTCGGGAGCTTATCACCACTCCCTTATCGCAGCTACACATAGGAAGCAGAGCAAACAGTCCGGCATGCAGTTTCTTGATCTCATTTTCCATTTAGTCTATGTTATAGTGCTTGCAAAATTAGAATCTGGGATGAGACATTGAGATCCCTTCCAGAAATCCTGGAAACTGCGTGGAGAAAGTTTATATTTCGTCAAAAGTGCGTCAAAAATCAAAATTCAGCCCTGCTCAATGAACGCCAGGTGAGAATTTCATTTGACTAGTGAACTATTATAATGGGACTAGTTCATAATTGACGGGAACAGGTGGGTAATTAATGGACTTAATGGTCATCTTCATTATCCTAACCATCGTCCATGGCTCAGTGGTGTGTAGGCAGAAAGTGGACGTGGTAATGGATAGCTCCTCAACGGGGAGTGACTATTACCATACTGTGACAAACTTCTCATTACATTACATAAAAATTTAAATAATTACGGTCTTCTGTACTTAATCTTGACTCGCTCATCTGTGTGAGTCCCAACTGTATTATGAAGTTCACAGACAGTTTAGCTACTGAGATTTGAGTTGGACATTTGAATTGAAAACGGAATATGATTCCAAATATGGCTTGATTTTAATGCCTTACGAAAACGAATCATATATCACATCACACACTTTTAAGCCTTTGTAATTAAAATCAGGGTTGGCACGATTTAAGCCACTGGGTTTAATAATGCCAATTGTTTGATCCTGTCAAACGTGATAGGTGTTTTGGGGAAAAAAATAAAATGAAACTTAGAATATTCACGATTTTGAATGAAATGCTATCATTTTACACCTACGACATTATAAATCAAATTAAAAGAAGTTTGAAAGCATGTAAATAGAAAATAAAAACCAAATTTAAAAAAATTGAGAAAAATTGGGTCAGCATACTAATAACCAAGAATAATGCAAAGAATCCGTAAATTCTGAAATATAAGCAAAACCTTAAAACTCAATAAATAAGAGAAAAATTCAAAGAAATTCAAAAATCCAGAGAAAATGACTATAAAGAGAAGTATAAAAATAGGCTTTCTGTTTTGAACAAATAAATGAATACAAATTTTAAATAATTTACAACAAATCGGAATTTTACAACCGTCCACTTCTGAGCTTGAATCACATATACCAGATTCCAATGCCTTAAAATTCAATTTTTAAATGATTTAAAATAAAGACCCAATCCAACCCATTTCCCACACACCGAATGGGCTTAGTAGAAATGGTCAGACCCGATTGTCCTAGAATCGAAAATTATTATAATTCCAAATCGTGGAAACGAACCAGAATTGAGTCAGAGCGAGGGAAGAGGGGGAAAATCAGAGTGAAAAACAAACAAGCTAAAACGATCACGAATGAAACAATGAGCAGACAGAACGGAGAGTAATTAAAAAGAAGGCCAAAAAGCACGCATTTCGATTTGAGTGAATACTAAGTAATAGCTACTCACTCCTCCATTCATTAATTTAGGCTAAGCTCCATCCTTGCATGTGAACGTGTGTGTACTTAGTACGAACCCCAACAACGGTGGGTTTGGGAACAGAACCTATCGGAATAGCAATTTCTGCCTAACAAGCACGCCTTGCATATTCTTTTAGTCTTGCCTCGTTAAGACTCAGGCGATACAATAAAGGTAAAGATAAGAGTTTTAAAAATTCCAGTACAATGTGTTCCTCTTCCTTGATTTCCACAAGTATCGTAATGCCCAGTTGGTCGTCGTATCTTAAACTTGAACTGAAAAGAAGAATTCAAGCTTGATACAAGGTATGCAAACTATCGTATCGATGAAGTTTAAATTAATGATTCGATTGAATTAAATTATAGGAAACATAAATTCTGGTTTATGCGATTGCTTAAGCTACGCTAAATTGTGAAGAAGTGTTTACAATTTAGAATAAATCAGCTAAATTATCGCATTTTGTCATTACAAATTCTAATATGATTTCGTGGTTGGATTGAAACCTGAAGCGTATAATAGACAGCATATAGACAGTATAGACACGCTCATAGTGGAAAGTCATGGTTCTATTTATATTCAATTGCGCTGCCACGCGCAGCTCGACAAGATAAGTATTTGCAAAATTGTGCGCCCTATTCAAAAATGATACTAAAGCTTAGGCGTCTGCTTTTGTGAACTATTTGTACAACCCACAACACAACCTACATGGCAAAGGCCTCAAGCTCAAGAGTGAAAAACTTGAGAAAGCTATTCTAAGGCCCCATCATCCCTTGTGGACCCTGGATCCATAGATGGTCAGCTAGTCGTACCTCCGTACCTCCGTACCTCCGGCCCGACCTAGTACCTCCGTACCTCCGTGCCTCCGGCCCGACCTCGTACCTCCATACCTCCGGGCCTCCGTACCTCCGGCCCGACCTACTACCTCCGTCCCTACGGACCTCCTTACCTCCGGCCCGACCTAGTACCTCCGTACCTCCGTACCCCGTACCTCCGTACCTCCGGCCCGACCTCGTGCCTCCGTACCTCCGTGCCTCCGGCCCGACCTCGTGCCTCCGTACCTTCGTACCTCCGTACCTCCAAGACGCATTAGTGCCTCCGTACCTCCGGACCTCCGTACCTCCAGTCCAACATAGTACCTCCGTACCTCCGGGCCTCCGTACCTCCGGCGCAACATCGTACCTCCGTATCTCCGGGCCTCCGTACCTCCAAGCCGACTTAGTACCTCCGGCTTCCGTACCTCCTTCCGGCCAAAATCCAAAAATCCGGCGGTACCTTTGCCCATCTATGCCTGGATCATTTCATTTCCATGCCCATGCCCAAGTTCGGACTCGTGGCACTGCATTAGGCAGATTGGCTTGAAGATTTATAAAAAAAACAATATGCTGCTTTAAATTCGATTGGGTAGAATAGCATCATCTTATCAGGAGCAATTTAGTTCATCTGTTCACAGATGCGCACCCAACCACCGTGAACTGAACACCAATTCAATGAACATTCGACGGATCAGTAGGTCTGAAATTTCAGTTGCAGAGATTTTGCGGTACGAGATCCTGAAACGCCTATTTCGTATTTTTAAATTTACGGAAAATGATCTATATTAGAGGTTTTGATGCGGCTTGTATCGCATTTTCCTTTTCTGTCACTAAGGGCAACAAGTTTGAAACAATAGGGCAGTAATTCAGAACTTTTCACCGTTCTTGTAGTAAAAAAACGGTAATTTTTTTAAAGTACAATCTCAGAATTTAGGGCTTTTAAAGTTGGATTGATTGACACTGGGAATCCATATTTCATGAACTGCTCTAAACTTATATCAACTAAACTGAATCACGTATAATGGCACCTTTATTTCTTCATACATTAAATTCAACCCTGACTTCGGTAAACCTTAGAACTTGTTCGTGAAGCACACGATACTTGTTCGTGAAGCACACGATATATCGGGTATACAATACCAAGCTTCAATTTATAAAGTTATTATTGGCATCGGAAGAACAAAAGATTGTAATTTGCGACTCCCGCAAGCTCTGCTGCTCCTAATAATGGAATCGTGAATTTAGGTTTAGACTACTAGGTACTAATAATACATGATTAGGTTGGCACTTGGAACCCGAGCTAGCTCCGCAGAAAAGCGTGAGAACGCCTGCAACAGAATCCTCATTCATTAGGACGGGATGAGATGAGACCTGTACTGAATTCATAGATTTGACACTTACATTCTTTGAAGACTCTTGTAAAAAAAGTAATCATGTAATTTACACCGCATGCTTTACAATTACCAAACGTGCTTAGCCAATCGACTACCTACAATTTATTCTCAGCTGATCTGGTTTGGAGTTGTCAAGTTATGTTGCCTATCATAATCAGAGCACACAATGTCATTTTGACCGTTGATGCCTATCGGCCACATCCCCAGGTGGATGCACTTGAATATAAAAATTAGTAACAAAAATATCCGTAAGAAATGATATAATTCCATTCTCACTGGATTATATTTAATGCACTTGCGTAGTTATGACTATTGGGTTGCCATGAAACGTGTTTACGATAAAAAATTGAGACGTTAACCTTTATGCTCAGAATCAACCTTGCATTTACATTTCACAGAAAATGAAGTTCGATGGTTAATAAATAAACAATCAAATATAATCTCAACCAAACACTGCATCAATTTAATGACGAGATGATTGGGATTTTGATGCATTTTATTGACCAAAAACAGAAGCTAAAAATGTTGCAAATATTTCAGTGCAATCAATTTATTGAATTCATTATAGTAGTTTGGGATGATAATCGATTGCTTTAGTAGTTGTAGCTAACAAAGAACAAGTATTCATGGATCTCAATCGGGCACCTGGAATACGAATACAATTGGGGGTTCGCAAAACGGAAACAAATTCTTCGGTATGAAGCGGCCGTAAAATTTAATTTCCTCTTTAGCTGCTCTTCTGGCCTTGGCAGCTTCTGCGGCTTTCACAGCTTCCTCTTCCCACTGTTTCTGCATTCGAGCAAGAGCTTCCAAATTCCTCTTGTAAGAAGCTGCGTTGTAATAAATAATTTTACCAGTTAGTTAGTTAGATTAAAAAAAACACCTAACATCTACTGTTTTAGGTTTCAAACAGACTTACATTTGCGTTTACGAGGTTGGTTCGAAGAAGGCGATGAGTTACGGCGCTGGTTTACGAGACCAGAATACGCCCCTCTTTGTACAATTGTGCTGTGCCGAAGTCTTCTTTCAGAAGTGGGAATGGGAATGGGTACTGGCTTTCTCTGTTTGATTGCTTGAGTCTGAGCCGTTGACATAGGAACTAAAATCTGCGGTGTAGCAAATGGCAAATCATCACGTACTTCTTTCGGAGTGGAAGTACGATTTACTTTCGGTGGTGACACTTCGGATCCAGGCGGGAACTTTTCAACTCCCATTTGCCACATGTCTGATTCAAGCGGGAACATTTCAACTTCCCTTGGTGATATAGCAGGTTCAGATGGTAGCTCTTCAACTTCCGGTGGTGTTGTGACAGGTTCAGCTGGGGACACTTCAACTTCCATTTGTGACATGTGAGATTCAAGCGAGAACATTTCAACTTCCGGTGGTGGTGTGACCGGTTCAGTTGGGGACACTTCAACTTCCATATGTGACACGTCAGATTCCAGGAGGGACATTTCGACTTCCGTTGATGATGCGACAGGTTCGGGTGATCTCATTTCAACTTCCAGTGCTGCCATGGCCGGTTCAGGGGATGACATTCCAAATTCTGTTGGTGGCATGTCGGGTTCAAACCGGGCCATTTCAGCTCCAGATGGTGACATTGCAGATTCAGACGGTGACACTTGAGCTTTGGGTTGCGGCAGGACATATTCAGGTGGGGTCATTTCAACTTCCAGTGCTGCCATGGCCGGTTCAGGGGAGGACATACCAAATTCTGTTGTTGGCATGTCGGGTTCAGATGGTGACATTTCAGCTTCAGATGGTGACATTGCAGAGTCATACGGGGGCTCTTCAACTTCCGGTGGTGAAGCGACAGATTCAGGTGGGGTCATTTCAACTTCGAGTGCTGTCATGGTCGATTCAGGGGAGGATATTCCAAATTCTGTTGGAGGCATGTCAGGTTCAGATGGGGACATTTCAGCATCGGGGGACGACAGTGCAGATTCAGATGGTGATATTTGAGCTTCGGGTTGTGGCAAGACATATTCAGCTGGGGACATCTCAACTTCGACTGTTGCCAAGCTCGGTTCAGACAAGAGCAATTCAACTTTCGTTGGTGATGTTCCAGGTTCAGTCGAGGTCACTTGAACTTCAAGTTGTGGCATCTCACGCTCAGACCAAGACATTTCAGCTTCAGATGAAGACATGGCAGATTCATACGGGTTCACTTGAACTTCGAGTTGTGGCATCTCAGGTTCAAAGGGATACATTTTAGCTCCGGTTTCCAAAGCCGGTTCAGACTCAGACAGGGACAATTCAGCTTCCGCTGATGGCATCTCAGGTTCAGACGGGGACATTTCAACTTGCATTGGTGGATGCATCTCAGGTTCAGGTGGAGAAGCTTCAACTTCTTGTGGCACTTGAACATCAGAAATAGCATCGAGAGGTTGATTACTGATCGTTCGGCTTCTCAAGATTCTGGTATAGACAGGGACAGATGTTGCCTTTGATTTGCGGTGTTTTGCGGTTGAAATGCTGCGGTTGTTTAGTTGTGAAGGTCCAGCGTTCAGTGGACTTGAATTTGCCTTTTGTCTGGGACGGCGACGGACTCGATGGCGTGGCGCTTCCAAGGCTTCAACTGGATATGGGCATGGTCCACGTTGGCTTCGAAGCCAATATGTTCTCGGTGATTTTGTCGCAACATGGGTCTTTGGTTTCTTCCTCCGATTTGCCAAGAACACGTCCAAAGGTTCCACCATGTATGGACATGGTCCACGATGACTTCGAAGCCAATATGAGTGCGAGTGCGATGATTGGGCCGCAAAACGTACCTTTGGTTTCTTCTTCTGTTTCGCTTCCAAGGGTTCCAACGTGTATGGACATAGTCCACGCTTGCTTCGAAGCCAATACGGGTTCGGTGATTGGGCCGCAGCGTGTGCATTTGATTTCTTGTTCAGTTTCACAAACTTGGTGATGACCTAGAAATTAGATTTCATTCCATGCACCTTTTGTAAATTTGGCTAGGCCGCGTGTCATTGGTATTCGGAGCTGTTCAATATCAAAGAACGCGCGGCATCCATAAATAGCAAAAGTGCTGTGCTTTTTGAAATGTTTTGTACAATATTGTTAAATGAATTTCTTACCATTGTTCCATTGAGGCTGTTGTCTGGTTGTCCGGATTCCTCAACAGGTCCAATACCACCGTTGTTGGAATTTGTCTTGGGCAAAACATTCCTGTCACCGGCAACGATTGGGCGTGATCTTTCATTGGTGGCTGCAGGGACTCTTGCCCGGTTTCTGCGGATAGGAGCCATTTCGGATTTGAGAACTGGATTCGGTCAAACTGTGTTTAAAGCTGAGAGCTTGGAGACAAGGATTCCAATAAGACGGAGACTCAGGCAGGATTCGACGATCAACTGACACTGACTGGCTTCACCGAATTTTCACTTGAGGAGGAATTAAAATTATGAGGATTTATCATGTTTAACCGATTACGAAACCTCCACTCCACACTTCATGTACTCCGCAAATGAAAATATTTGATCTCCGTGTACTAGGTCATTCGAACTTATAAAACTGAACTGACTTAGCAAATTTCGACTTCTAGCTATACATGCTTCACATTTTAATTACGAAATGCTATATTTCTAATAGAGATATTTCACAATCAAACTAGGTTGAAGTAAGAATAGGTTAGAAAACAAACATGGTTTACATTATGTATGAAAGATTTTGAGTTATGATGTTATGAAAGATGAAGCCACCCGACGATATTTGTAATTTAAGATTTGATAAAACCTAAAGTGGTGTCAAGTGTCATAATCCTTCGGGTATTTTCATTATTGCTTTTCCGATTATCACACCCGCCTGCATATTATGAAATCGCAGGTGGGAATCTCTACACTAGCGTACTGTAATGCTTTCTAAGGGCTTGTCACATTATATCGCATAAGTTAGCACAACCTAACCTAACTAAACATGTGACAACTTTTCTCCAGTAAAGAAAGGCACAGCTCAGTCCAGAGTTGGGCTTAGGGATTTTGAAAGAGATCGGTGAAAAACTGAAATAGCTACTGGCAAAAGATTAAACATATTGCACACAAATCACAAGCGCAAAAACCGGCTTTCGTTCTGGCATATTTTGTCGAATAAGCAATTTCGATTTTTTACAATGAGGATAGTGAAAGTTGAGCTTAAGCATTAAATATGACTGTTTATCTACCATAACAATGCTAATTTTGTATGCAGCTTTCCAACCACAAACCACAATTTTTACGAGATGTACCCGTGTTTTGTATTTTGTGGTTTTTTATTTAAAATCTAACTAATTGTATATTTGAAAATATACTATTTTTTTTAAAAGCAATTATTTCACATTCTCGACCATATTTTTTCGAAATCATTTTTGTGATAGTTTTTAATGTTGTTTTGTTTTTCTGTATATCTGTATTTTGTGGAAGCCTGAAACATACATAGTTCATCTTTAATTTTCACTACATACATAAATGCAAACTACACCTTAAGTGATTGTATGTACGACGCAGTCCACTATGTTGTTCAAACTGGCTCATTTGCATAATCGCTCTTAATTCTAAATCCCGTCGGAGGACAATGGTCACATTTGTTGAGCATAATAATATCAAGCTCCAGAAAGATTATCCTATGACTCATGTTGTTGTGATCGGTTTTGTTAATAAGCTTTAGCTAATTCCCCGTACGTAAGCAAGCAAGCGGTGTGTGGTTACTGGAATAGAAATGGGCACATAATTACTGTACTTCTGTTCTTGCACAATTCCAGCTCAGCCAAAGCCAAACTTAATTATTTACACAGCGAAGCATATGCGTCTAATAATATTCTTATCCCTTCTAATCGTTCGCGTCTGTCTTCCTCTAAGTCAATTTCCACGTATTATTATGAAGATGGCATATTCCATATTCCAAATTCCCAATTCCTGTTGCAGCAGAGCAGGCCACTGCAGATTGTAGTCAATTTCGAAGCTATTGGCTGCAGATTGAGGAACTGTCAGTAACCTTTTTCCGCAGAAACAGTAACACATGACATTCCATGTGAATTTTTGTACACGGCACATCCCTCCTCCTACTTAAATTAAATGAGTCTTGTGAACTCTGGAGCTTAAAGTATTAGGTGAGAGACAAGCCCATGGATTTAGGCTTAGTTAGTGGGAGCCAATCAGAATCAAAGTTTAAGTAGCTCAACGACGTACTACCAACCGTTCCTCATCTGAGTCACAAAAACAAACTTCTGAATTTTTGTTCCGTGGTGCACATACCTTGAACCATGTCATCCACATCAGCCGATGAGTGTTTACAATTGGACGAATTAAAATATTACTTTAGAGCACATCCCTGTTTTCAACTCGTTCTCCTGACGCAACGGCGAGGATTAATTCTTCGTATGGCTTGGGGATGATTCAATTTCAATGTATGCAAAACGAAAATAAACTGTCAAACGCAGCCTTCAAAGCTTCCAGCAAGGATTTGGTTATGTTCGTTTATACTGTTTAGGCATCCAAGGATTGTGGGTTACACAACAGGCGGTGGTAATCTTCTTGCAGAAGCAGACATCCAAATTAAATGTGACACACTTTATGGACATGTTATTGTGCAGAAGCATTCTGGATTTGACGAGCTAAGGTTTATAACGTTTGTTCTGGACATTAGTACATAAGTACCCAGGCCTATCTCTGCAAATTAGATCTCTAAACAATTTAGACACGAGGATATTTCCGCAAGATTTGTTCATGCAATTACGTGCTATACTTTATTCATGAAAGTTTGCCTTAGAAAATGCAGAATGCATAGATTGAAGTTAATAATGCTCTTTGATTAACTAAATACAACAGATAGCATGCGTAAAGCAAAATCTTTGGAACATTATTCCAAAACGCTGCAGGTGGTATAGTTGAATGTCTGATTACACTGTTTGTGAATTAGTGTCAATGTTACGCTTACGACCACAGTTACACAAAATCAATTTAGTATTTTGTTTATTTGCATATCCGACGGTAAATCCACGATACAAAGTTAACAATGAATATCGCAAACTCCTGTTCATTGCAGCTTAATATTCCGGTTTTAACTATCTGTACAAACAGATGGATATTGTATTGTCAATGAAAAGTTTTGCACTCATGCCTTAAGTTTGAATGAATTAAATACAATGAGACAAGGCTTTTTCATTGACAAACATGGGTTTTTAATGAGCAATCTCATAATTCCTCATGTAAAATAAATAAATGGAATCACAGTGTCAACTTGATGGGTTTAGGGTTGTGACACGCGAATAATAATGCCTGGCATTTTCGTTTCACAAAAATTGTGAGTGATAATGCCGGGGACACTGAGTGGGTTTGCGAGTGGAGACTAGACCTTCGCTTAAATAAATACTAGCACAAGTCATCATTATACTGATTATAATTTCCGTCATGTACTTTGTTCACCTAATTATAATTCCCAGTTTTCTGAGAGGAAGCTCCTGATGAGCCTCTTTTTGCTCCAATCCCCATAACGAGACTCTTCCTGACCAGCAAGGGGGCATTTTTAGAGAAGCATGAGATCTTGTTAAGAGAACACACACTTTCAGGGCCGGCTCTAACGGTTCCACAAACCAAGAAGTCAGGTTTAATTCATAAATAATTTTTCTTCTTAAATCGCTGTAAAATTGGGCAAACCTCAATTAGCTTCCAGTTCCAGTCAAAAACCGCAACACCTCAAAACAAAACCTCAACATTCGAAAACCTGACCTAACCTGATCGGTTTGGCAGCTTTTGCTTCGTGGTTTTGTTGTCGCAGTTTTCGCCAGTTACGCCTCAGTTAATGATTTGAATTTTGTTAAAGATCTGTAAGCTCTGTGAAAGTATATGCATTATAGTTAGCTTAGGCCTAAAGATGTAACGCTCCTAACGTTCCACATTTAGCAATATTTTGAGCAGAAACCTAACCAGTCAAAATCAGTTGTCTCCAATTTTTTAAATTATGTATTTCAGCATAAGTAATTCGATTCACAAGGACAAGCTCGAGCTTGGGGTCTCGCGGTCATACTCAACGGGTCACACGTAGTTTTCGTGCACTTCTGCAAAAAACAGCTAAGCAACTATGTAAACAACTTCCTCTCGACTATTGCAAATCGCAACACTAAGTAAATAATTATTCATAATTGAACATTCATACATTTTTATTGGGTTGATTCTGACTGCGTTTGTTTAGTAGTACTAGAATGGGGTAGCAGGAGGCGCAGCCGACGAACCGGCTATTTGGATAAGAAAACTGTTGTGCCCATGTGGAGTGATGATTGAAGCCGGCCCTTTCCTACGATGTATTTGGTGAGCAAAAGTTAGATAATCAAGGAGGCAGGGAAGTGAAAAGGCTAAAGTGTCAGTCTCAGCCTATTTTTTCTCTCCCTTTTTGTCACAATCAAATCACTAGCCTCCTTCTTGTCGCATGTCATGTTCTTCCCTTTCCCATCGTATGCGAGCCTAGCATTTTGCTTTTTTTTAAAGCACCCTCAGCACGAGGATATAATGGTAAACCATAATAGGATAAGTGTAATAATAGGCCCTGGCTGTGACATGGACCTTTTGTTGTGGTCTCTAAACAAACAGGTAATTGTGATAACTAGGATACAGAACAAACAAGGCTAAACAAATATTAGCAGACTAGTGTTTATGTGCAGTCTCATGTCTCATACAACTCCGTCACTTCAAAACAAGCGAGTCCCGTCAATATGTCGTGTTCGAGTATCCTATCTCAACAAATATTGTACTGTAATCACCTCAATTTGTCTGAAAATCAAAATATCGGGAATGTGCATGTGCATGCGTTGGGCTTTGAGCTATCTTGTTCCAAAATACGCTCGATAAGTAACGATAATTGTCCCCCTTTTTGAAAATTACTACCTAAAGTTGGCACCAAATGGAAACCCGAGTCGCATAGCAATGTTCCCTTGAAACTATAACCCATCAAACGAGGTTTTGAATTGCTAAAGATTTTTGAAGCTTCATTTGGGGCATTTGTTTTTGGTACAAAAGCAAATGCAAAAATTTACTAGAATTACTTTAACATGCGAAAACATTTATGCGTCAACAAAAATATAGAAAGCCAGGCTAATTTTCCAGGCTATCACATTTCTCTAAATTCATTTCCGTCAAGTTAGGTTAGGTTTTCTTAAACGGGCTCAAAGAGTTACAACACCTAGTTTTTCACTATTTTATTTTAAGCTCGCACTAACTTGATTAGGATAAACATTTAAAGATTAGCCGGAGAAATTAGCCTGGCTTTCTATATTTTTCTAGACGCATAAATTACAAAGCCTTTTACATGGAGGCGTTTTTCCAGGCAGAAGCACTACTATGTTGCAACAAAAATTCAAACCTAACACGCGAGAGATTAGATTTCTTCCAAATTATCGCTGCGGCTTGAATTGTTCCTCCATGCTAACGTAATGCTTTTATGTTTTTTAGTTTATTTTCAAAATGTTCGTTCATCAGCTTTGAAGATCTGAAAAAATTCCCAAGCTCTTTTCATTGACTAACGTTTTAATTGAAGATGTGTACAGTTTTACTACGAATGAGTCGTAATCACTAATCAGTTTAAGATTTCCATTTTATAGATCAAACTTCGCATCTAACAATGTATGTATGTGTATGTGTGTCAGTAAAATCAGTATGTATGTATGTAAAATCAGTGTTAATGATGACTTGACTTTATTCAAATAAATATAATACACAGAATTAAATAAATTACAAATATACAAAAACACTACATGCGGGTACGCGCTTTTTTATTTAATAATGACGTTTGGGCGTTGGATAGTTTAAAATCGGATTTCCGATTTCATTAGGCTAATCAATCAATTTATTTTTTAAATAAAGATAAATTTAAACATCTAAGTTTTATAGTATAGGCATCAAGCGTTAGGATTCGGAGAAATGTGAAGAGTCTACTATAAAATTTAGTACTTCTATTATGTAGTAGTCCTTGTGTAAAGTGAGCTCTTGAATCCGATAGGCTAACTAACGAGTTGTCTACAAACAAGCTCATAATTACATGCACCTGATTCTTGGTAGAACTAGGCTAGCGGAGAGGAGACAATAGTACAAGTGCAGCCCTTCCGTTTGTGCTTCAGTTTGGACCGAGAAGTTGAACAACAATGGGCAATAATAATAAAAGTATAATGGAGATGATGAGCTGGAGTCAGTGTCAAACCCATCATCTCCCATTAAGGAGTCCTAAACACTCTTCTGGGACGGAGAGACGAAAGGTGAGCAAGAGCCAACCGGATGCTACCCGTCATTTTGTCAAAAAATTAGTAAACAATGGAAATGTTGGTAGGAAGGGATTAGGCGGTGGTATGCCTAGTTAGCTCACTGCAGCTACGAGTACTCCTCAAAGGGCTCTCAAATAATCACATTCATCCCATCTTTCCTGTCCAAATATTGGGTCCCTCACATTCTCCGTCGGGTATTTACTGGCTTTGTTCCGAGCGTCGCGTCTCTTCAACAGTGAAATTAGTTAGAACAAAAACTCACCTGCCCTTTCAGTTGTTCCGTTCGTTCTCCGGGTTCTTGCGGTGGAGACTAGACTCTGTCTGAGTTATGACAATTCTAGTTTCGGGCCTCCATTATATATTCCTCTCATTGATATGCACCGCGGTATGCGCCTTGGTCACCTGTACTTTTCGGTATTATTCAAACGTCCAGGAAACCCTGCCTTCTTCTGCTTGAGTTGACTCTCCTAATTCAATTTTAATTTTTTTTTATTCTTTAAATTTACTTTTTTAAATGTTGTTTTAATTTGCAGAAGCTTGCGTTATTTCGTAGTATTTTTTAGCATTTATTTGATAATGGAATTATGTTCAAACACACGGCATCGTGTTAAATCAAAGCTAATTTTAAATATCGGCAACATTAATTTCGTTAACATACAGCTGAGTTACAGTTATCTATCGTTATCCCTACCCTACCCGACTGCATATTTTGAAATCAGGCATGGGAATATCAAAACTGTAATGTTTTCTTACGTCTGACCACTTGTCACATTATACAGATATTACATGTTCCGGTGCAACCTAAACTAACTAAAAATATCACAAGTTGTCGCCCACAAGTAAAGTATACACAATACAAATGGCATGCACAATTTCAAAATATCCTGTCCAACTAAGAAAGTAACCCCTAATTTTAATTAAATGTGGTCGGCTACTAAATATTCAGAATTAGGACTATTGTAATGAGTAATGCTCTAATCTGCTATTTTTAATTTTGCTAACAATGTAATCGTCTTAAGTATGCTGACGTTTGTATCCATCCCTTATATGAATCTTAAACTGGTCATTTTGAGTAGGTATTCAAATTCAAATTAATGTTGGTTTGAAGAAACAACTTGATTCTTTGAAATAAATCTAAATATTGTTACTATTCAAATTCAATATAATAACTTGAATTTATTTAAATGCACATATGGTAATCCCAAAATTGAAACTTGCATGTATCTCTCTCGTATAAATATTAATACCAGCGCATCAAATGTCCCGTAATGCTTTCTCTTGGAAAGTGGCTCCTGAAATCTCTTTCTTTTTTCTTAAGAAATTGGACGCTTTTTGCATGGATTTTTAAAATCTACTCATAATTTGACTGGAACCATAGTCCAAACCATCCGAGACGCGTACTAGACAACAATTTGAGTGCTACCCATCTGATACTTGTAGAAAATCTCCTAAGATATTCACTGTGAAGGAGTGGCCAAGTAACGCGGAGTGAGGGATGAAAGAGTGGCGGAATGAATGGTTCATATGAATTTGAATTGAGTGAAATGCTCTGGTCTGAAGTGGCAAAGGAGGGTGAGGCTCATTAATCCTGCAGAGCGTTTATGATTGGAACGAGGAGTGAAGTGGGACTGGGACATGGGACGGTTGTTGAGATGAAATGCTGTATAAAAGACCCATAACTCTTTTCCGGTCTATTGTAACTAATGAGTTGAATTATTCGGCATGGCGAGAACAATGAGTTGCCTGACTTTTAGTGGTACTGGTTTGTTGTGCCTTGGCTACACAAAGACTTTTGTCCTCTCGTAGTAATTATCATATTATACTTTCCTCTCCCAATCCATACTCCATTTCATATTAGTAGCTCGGAATTTATTGCTTGCAAGCAGGTAGGTAGGCTGCACGGATGAGTCAAGACTTCCCAAAAACTTACACAGCCGCTCCCAACTTTTGGTTAAATAGGAATAATTATCAGATACGACACGTCACATCTGATTCAAGTAGCAATTGTCTGTCCGTTTGTTTGTCTACAGATTTCGCATCGCTACTTCATACTTCATGCCGTCTAATGCTAGTTCAAGGACATGCCATATTTCCAGTGAAAATTGAGAACAGGTTGCTGGTTTTTGGCTAATCCGATAACATGCGGAAATAAATGGAAAAAAGGTATTGCCTTTTAATCTTCATGGTATGATCATACGTATGCTACATTGTGAAGAAAAGTTCGATATATTGATAAATAAAAATTGACGTTGAAACTTGAATTGATGGATCAAATTCAAGATCTTTAAAACGGCCCGCGTTTCGGATTTTTCGAAAAAGGAAATTGTACTAAACTTGGTGATCGATTGCATTTGCATTGTGCTCGTGCCCCATGTTTGCATTTCGCACGAATCCGATTTTGAAAAAGTGAGTCCTCAAATTAGTCAGAATTGGAATCATGCAAATTTTAATTCCAACAAGTTGTAGATTACAGAATGCTTTACCTATGCTCATTCCAACTTAATGTTTTCTCAAATCCCCATTTTTATACTGTTTTTGCTAAATTCTTTAAATCAAAACAGTAATTGGTAGCAGTAATAACTGGTGCTGTTCAATCAAAACGCTGTTGGGGCTTAAGGACGTCGATTCTACAATTTGGTGTACGGAAATTATTCATGAATTAAGTTTGGTTTTCAATTCATTTACTAACGTTAAAAAAATCCCTGATCCCGTTTATTTTATTGCAAGCCGGGCTGTTTGCTAGAACTGAAATTGGTGGTAATCTTATTAGTACGTATTATCCCACTATTATCAAGTCCATTGTCCGCCGAATCCCGCAGCAGTATAATTCTTCACTTCAGTCAGGGCAGTGCAAGTATTCAGTATTTAGCAGGTTGACAAGTCCCCAAGCCAACCCCATCATGCTTCCTTTAGCTCGTCATACATGGAAATGGAAAGCTCTGCCGTTGACACTTGGACCTCTTTTTCTCTGGCCAATGCTTCGTCTCTATTTAGTAATAATTAAAAACATGGTCTTTGTGAGGGAAGAAAAGGTCAGGTACCTATTTAGGAAATTGTTGTTGAAGAGGGAGTGCATGCTTGGGCTAAGCAGCGACTGTCATGCTTCTGCCAAGCAAAAACGGAGTCCATCCACCTGATGATCTATGGCCTAGTAATTACTTTGAATTGTATTTAAGTATTTTGTATCCAGAGCATAGCCTCATCATCTAATTCATGTACAATGCATTAAACAGAGGACTATCTCTCTCCCTGAGCTACAAAGGCGAAGAGAATAATAAAAGTACGTTAATGAAAATGATGATAGTCTAAAAAAAACTGACTGACTGCAGTTCGAACACTGTGGGTAGGAAAGTGAAGAATCAAGAGATGCCAAAATAACGTAGCCGCGACTAAAAGGAACCACAGAACACAGTAGAGACTCAAAAGGTTAAAACAGACGTGGCGCAGACAATACTTTAAAAAAAGCAGCATATTGTTAAGAAATTGTATTATGTTAGGACCAGAGTCGTTTCACATAAACGACAAAAGCCCGAAATACTTCACTGTAACTTCCACCGACAGGCTTGAAAATCAGTTTTAGCGAACTTACTCGAGATATTACACTATAGCACAATATATTTAACGGCGGTTAGGTTAGACTGGATACGCTTGGAAAACAACAGAATTATTCAAAGCCTCGAGTGCTTTAATTAGCGAACACAACCCATCTAAAATAATGTATAAATTTATTGTTTGGTTTATGATAGGTGAGGTTTTCGACATTGTAGCATTCAAAAATTTTGAGGAACATTTTGGGCATTAGTAATTTCCGGTATTTTTTGGTTCTAACATATATGTTGAAGATTGTTTAATTATTTGGCTACTTTACATAACAGCCAGCTAATATGGAAAATGATTTTTAGAAAACATTAATTACCGCTTTCAAATATTTATACATGATTTCTGTAGTTAGCTGCTCCTCTGAACTCAGGATTTTACGCTCTTTCCAATGGTGTAATTTTTTAATCAGATGTACCGAAACACAATAAATCAACATACAAGCGTATGTATCGGTGGGAAAGAGCGGCAGTACCAGCGAATAAGATCCGTCAGGTCCAAGGATCCCAAAGTGGAGACCATGCCCATCCAATTGAATAACAAAAGAGCTGAAACTAAATACTAACTATATTATGTGAAGATGTGTATCCGGATCCGTAGCCTGTTCGTACTTTAGTTACTTATTCACTGAGTCTCTTCATTATTCGCATCAGTAGTTTACAGCTCGTTATCCCTATTGTTCAGCTCAGAGGTGGCTTTTTGCTTTCTGAGACCATTTTCCCCGTGTGGATCTGGATGATGTCCTATCTTTGGCAAAAGGAAGGACCGCTTGGGGCACATAAGGAAATCAGCCCAAACTCCTAACTCACGCTCAAAAGAAAGTCGTCGAATGAAAGAACATGAACTCTTTGAACTATTTCTCTTTTCTGAGACATGTCTCCTTAAGTCCCATTGCACTTCTAAATCCATTCAACTAATTTTTGGCCCAACAAAGTACAAGTCACTGCCACTTGCTACCATTTCACGCCCTCACAATGGAGTCGAAAAGGGATTGAATCCGGAATTACGTTTTCTGTTGTTAGATTCTCAAATCCCTACATGCTACCGCCTAAGTTCAACAATACGAATTAGGAATTTGGCGTGCTAGATGTTTAGTAGTCTATTCAAAAGGCAGCTATTCATTTGCAGTGTAAAATAAAATGAACACCACATTAAGACACTGGGAATCTTGGGCAAAGCTCTTGTACGCACAAAATGTGTTTTGTGTGTTAACGGATCAAGGAGAGTTTAAGAATTGAAATCAAATAACAGAATTCAGAATACGTTCATGTTTATATTGAGTCAATTCAAAAATAGAGTTTAAGTATACGATACATGGTCTTGTATTTGCTTTTTTTTTATGAATATTGTTGATTAATTGATTTGACGCAGCACAAAAATAGAATATTCTGGATTTTGAAAATATAAGATCCACGTCCGGTGCCATAAATCCGAGAAACTTTCCAATATTTCTTTTAAGTACTGGAGAATTTTTCCAGTTTTTTCAAGTGCTTAAAGATCATTTAAGAGATTTTTCAAAAAAATATTGCAAGAAATAGCATCAGGCTGGCAATATTCGTTTGGCACAATGCTATTTGGTAAAAAAGTAAGCTATAACAAAGTTGGCAGTTTATCGTTGATCGCTGTAAGTTAAATTATTCTTCTGTGCCAAATGGTAATGGACATTTTTGCACTTCATTACCAAACGCCTTAGAAAGGGTGTCTCATCAGCTAGGTTCATCAAATCTGGAAGAAATGCCAAAGTTTCTTGATTTGCGGAAAATCGCGGCCCATCATTAACGGCCCATCATTCGCGGCCCATCATTCACGGCCCATCATTCGCGGCCGTAGGAAAATCGCGGCCCTAGGAAAATCGCGGCCCGGTGGAAAATCGCGGCCCTAGGAAAATCGCGGCCCTAGGAAAAAACCGGCCTGAATGTATATCCTAACATAAATGTAAAGAGCGGAGTCGAACAAACTACCCGTTCGTCGAATTTGGAAAAAGGTCTCAAACTTGCGTGTGTGGTGGCTATTTGTGGTAGTTATGCTTCTATTAAATTAAACTGCATTTTCTATAGAATGCATTGTGCGTAATC
>JAQFXZ010000257.1:0-23770 GCA_034694025.1 Ceratophysella scotica | reverse complement strand
TGAGGAGTAGGCCCGAACCTGAGCACGCCCCATGCAATGAAGGCGGGTTGTTTTAGGTCCCATTCTTCGCAATGGGGCCGAACCGGAACTAACTTCCGCCGGGGTCCTTGACTGAGGGGTCATTGACCAAGAAAGGAGCAGGGGCATGGCCTAATTGCCTCGGGTTATATATGGAGATATTACCTGAGGACGCCCACTTCCAGGCTTCCTGGATCCTGGAGGTGGGCAAGGCGCTCAACCCTGGTGTCGTGGTCCGAATTAACATACGAGACCCAAAGGCACATCTCCAATTTATTAGTCCGACTTCAGCATCTGTTGAGACTTTTTGTATTCATTAGCGTATAAAATTAATGACTGAATGAGCGCTGTCAAGGATTGTATAAATATTTTCACAGTCGCTTTAAAGAGAAAAAAATGAAAGAATTAAAATGGTTTCGCTTTAAGCCTAATATAGTACGATAAAAATAACCAAATCACAATTTGCTCTTATTATGCCGTACAAGACTCAAGACTTTATAATATTTGTTTTGTCTTCCGACGCTGCTGTGAGTGAATGGAGATCGCTTACCGGCTTCAGTGGGTCGACATACCGACATGGCGGGGATAGGCTTTCGTGCAAAGTGAAAGTGCAGTAGGTACTTCCAACGTTCACAAGCAACTTTTAATTAACTTCGAGTTCCTTCATCATCGTGTAAACGCGTACAGCGCCCAAATCCGTAATGCGAGCGTTGCTCTTAATCGGAAAAATATTCAATTTTGAGTTAGCCACATCGAGATGTGTCATCAACATAAAATGCATGCGAATAAGTTTCTTCCACAGATTCTTATTAACTTTCGATCGGTATTTATTTATCTTAGCTTTTGTTGACATTCATGAATTTGGCACGTACACAGGCGGGAAAATCGTTTATGAACCGGTAAATTGACTAAGCAAGTGTATTGTAGATTAGCATAAGTGTATAATATGGTATAACTCACAAATTCAAAATTGATTCAAGTATACATTCCGATTCCGTCTGGCGTACAACTACGGAATTATTTATATATATAAAATGGTATAAGTCTACAAGTAAATACAAACGAGTTTATATATCTAGATAATTACTTAATGCATGCTCATGATTGAGAACCAAATGAGAAGAAATCCACTACAGTTCAAGTATATAGTTAAGAATTGAAAAGCTCATCGGTTAGAAATATATTTCAGTGTTTGAGTTTTGAGGCATTTGTTGAACATTTGATTGACTTTTTCTTGTGTTCAATGTTCACGAGTACCGTACTATTTGTGCGCTTCATTTGATTCGAACCAAAGGATTTCCGCTAAAAGTGACAGGCTGTGCTTAATATATTTATGTGTAGTACTCGTAAATTCTTAAATACACAGAGTAAGGTCAATTTTAGTCGTTTATCGTAGTTTGCATGATACCATTTCATAATTACGTCTCCGTCGAGTGACCATTACCATTGGTATCCCAGGAATCAAAGTGACGGAAGAACTTCTTTCCACCAGCTCGAGTTTGGTTTCGCTGTTGGTCTCGAGGTCGTTGTTCGTGAGGCCGTTGTTCATGAGGCCGTTGTTCGTGAGGCCGCTGTTCGTGTGGCCGTTGCTCATGAGGTCGCTGTTCATGTGGCCGGTGTTCATTGCTAGATCTTAGTTCGTTGTTTGTTCGTTCCTCGATGTTGGATCTTTGCTCGAAATTAGGTCGTTGCTCGTTGTTGGACCTCTGTTCAAAATTCTGTCGCTGTTCGTTGTTGGACCGTAATTCATTGACAGGGCGCTGTTCGCTGTTGAGCCTTTGTGACCCGCCCCGACCAGATCCATTTCCAAAGCGTCTTCCATTGGGCCTTCCTTGTCTCCGGGGTCCTGACACTTCCGTGTTATCACTATTCCCCACCCACTGACCCGCCCGGGTTTTGGGCGGATTGGAAGTAGGCACCACGAAATCCTCGTCGTACACTTGCTTATCTTGAGCCAAAAAGGGTAGGTCAAAGTTCCTGGAAGATGAGGAGACGGAAATGGCGTAGCTGGATGACTTGGAAGTGGTTCCATGGGCTCCATTTGTCACGGAACTCTTGCTGTGAACCATTCGATTGGAATTCCTTCCATTGGACACGGACTGACTGAAAGCTGAGGCACTCTGGGGATTGTCATGGGAAGTGAAGCTGACGCTGGCAATTTGGGAAGTGGCTGAATTCTCGGCTGAATTCTGTGTAACCGTATTCAGTGTGTCTACAGAGCCTGGATTCGGTTCGCCGGTCAGGTCCAAGGTCATTTCTGTACATCCCCTTGGAATCACTCTCTGCGCAAAAATGGATTTGTGTTTTGCAAATTAGGATCTACTTGAGTGTCTATCCAGAATTCTGTACTCGTATATCATACCGATTGAAAAACGATGCGTCGTCCCTTCTTCCCAACATGGCAAACAACGTTTCGCATTGTAGAGTGGACTTCGGGTCTTGACGATGAGCTAATGGGTGGCGAACTCGTGATACCTTCCGTATTCAACGGTTTCCGATGGTTATTCTGGTACGTGTTCGATGAAACAAGGGCTGGAAAATAACAGTCAGCATATACTTCTCCAATTTTCATATTTGTATCTTTTAGCACAAATAAATGCCATTCATATGGACCCTCCACTTACGAGGGAGCATGTTAATGGTGAATGAACATCGTGCCTTGTTGTCACTCGCATCCGTTGCTTCGTAGTTGATTAAATGTTCGCCGAGCGTGAGAACCGCGCCAGGTTCATGAGACTTTTTGAGTGACGTAATTCGCACATTGTCACTGAAATGCGGCTCCACCCATGTCGTCACTCGAGCACTCTGTCCAGGATTCAATCGGACGGAAAAGGATTCAGGACATTCTCGAACTCTAGGCGGATCCGTGTCTGTTTACCGTGTAAATACAAAGGATTAGCGTTCAAAACCCCAATTTTCAACCCTATTTTTCAGGACTCAAAGCTGTTAAACTTACCTCGAACTTCGAGGGTGAAGGAGCATTCAGCGCTATTGTTGAGTGGAGCTGAGGTTCTGGCACGGAAAGTGATTCTTTGTTTCCCAGGTCCAGTTTCCGTTTCCAACCCTTTGGCCCATGATGGCTCTGAAGTCACCTGCCTGAAAAATTTGATATAAAACAATAGAAATTCGAGGAAAATGGTGCTTTTTGTTGATGAAATGAAACTGAATATTGGAACAGCCTTACCTCCACCAGTCCACATTTGTCTGAGGTTGTGGAATGATGACGTATGCCAAGTTCTGGTTGGGTTGCAAGTCAATTCGGATGTCATCAGGGCATTTGATTCGAGGTGTCTTGTATCCTGGAAACATCAGAAAATGCATTATATTTTGAAGTTGCTAATTGAAAACAAAGATACTATTAATAGTCATTTGCCGATTCCGTCATCAAATCAGCAGAACCTTCGAAATACCGGTCGAAACACCCTTTCATTTTATAACGCGTGGGCCCAAAAGCCATATGACATGCCGCAGGCATTCTGCCGCATGGCGAGCTTATGTGTGTGTGTTTGTGCAAAAAACGTATGTGCCTTTGCCTTGGTAAAAACCGATTTCCTTAGAAAAAGTGTGTGTCTTTTCATAGTGGTATTATGAGACAGATAACATAAGGCTTACTGTATGTTAGCTGAATGAAATTGTTTCTGTTCGTGGTTGGCGGGGCAGGGGTTGTGGTCGTGGTTGTGGTCGTCGGGAACGTCGGATAAATTGGAGCGTAGTAATTGTAGTAAGGTCTTCGTGTGGTAGTTGTGGTGGACGTTGTAGTGGTTGTTGCAGGAGTCGTTGGAAGTGTGATCGGAACAATGGGTTTGGACCAATAGGGATGCGTTTCTGTGAGGTCAGTGAATCTTGTGGCTGGAGCTGGGTAGTTGAACCGACCTGGTGGCCTTGTTGCAGCGGGCGGAGGCGGTTGATGGAAAATTGGGCGGAAGGGCGTTGTGGACGGCGTGGCAAGGTCAATTGGTCGAAATGTGGGTCTGAACGGTATTTTCTCAAAGCCAGCCGATGCGGAATCGTAGCCGGAAATCTGGTTTGTTGATATTCGAGGAATTTCATTTGAAGGCGTGGGTTCGGAATTTGTGAGCCCGATAGGAAGATTTTGATTGTCGACTTTGGGAAGCGCTGAAATGAAATAACAAGTTCTTATTTTTTTAAATGATATCGCAAATGGAGTTCATGATTGAATATGCCAAGAATTTGTGACTAGGCATAATCTTCAAGTCAAGATTATGACTCATGAAATGTTTGTCCATTTTGAAAATATGACTAAAAAGTTGATACAGAGTCACTTACCTTCACAGAAGCCATTAGTGGTTCCATGCCAGTTTCCACTGGAAGCATTACAATGGAGCGTGTACTGTCCTTTGAGCTCAAATCCTGAGCGACAACGAAGTTCACACATGCTTCCGGGAGAGTAGGTCGTCTGCCTCGGCTTCCGGTTCAAGTTTCGTCGATTTCGAAACACTCTGGAGTTACTCCGCACCGAATTTGCACCACTATTCTTATTCTTCCTTGCTGTCCAATCCTGAATGAGTCTTCTTTCTAGTTGACTATGTCTATGATGAATTCCGACAGGGCTTCGGGAGCAGTAGAGATATGCAATTCCAGCTCCACGGGGTACAGGCGGAGTGGCACAATTTCGGATTGGGTTATCCTCATTGGCTCCGACTATCACCGGACTTATCGGTGTTGAAGGACGGGCAGGTGGGGAGAATCTGTGAACGGTTTGAATAGGCGGTGGCGTTGTTGTGGTGGTTGTGGTTGGTGGCCGTGTTGTTGTGGTTGTTGGAGCTGGAGTGGTAGTAGTCGTGGTCGTTGTGGTGCTTGTTGTTGTGGTTACTTTTCTAATGCAAGTTCTACCGTCTCGACCAAGCTCGTAATTGGGTTCACAGGAACAGTAGAAACTTCCTTGAGTGTTCAGACAATCCTGACTGCAGCCTCCATTACCGATTTCGCACTCGTTCAGATCTCGACACACCTTCTCGTTCCTGATAATTAAGAATTCAACCGTTTCAGAACAAATTATATTTAGGTAACATGTTGGTTCTTTTGCTGAGTTGAACAGAACGAATTCGGACACCATTTTGTGTGTGGTTTTAGTTCTTCGCTGTCGATATCGACACAGATATGTCGTTGCGCGCGGTATTTCAAAACAATATCTGAGTGCTAAAGTAGCCGGATAAACACTTGTCTAAAATATTCTAAATTCTACTATTGCATTAACAATGGTTCAGCAGTTTTCTAGGTTTTGACTTCATTTGAACGAACCGTCACCGGATACCGGATGGCATATTTTCAAATCGTACATAGGAATATTATGAGTGTAATGATTTCTTATGGCTGACAGTTTGTCACATTATATCGCACATTATGGCAAACCCTAAGCTAACTAAAAATACATATGACAAGTTGTCTCCCATAAAAAAAGCTATAGGTACTCAATACAATTGTCATTATTTTACGATTTCAAAATATGCATTCGGGTGACCGGGTGTAGAGTTGTAGAGCTAATGCCTCATCAGAATGAGTCCGAAAGCTAAAAGATGCCGATTGACATTCTGTGCAGTGAAAACTACAATTTAAAACTATGAGAAACTCGCTGGGAACAACAGTGTATTTCTGAAGACAAACCTGAAATCCTTCATGAAGCCTGGATTACATGAGCATCGAAACGTTCCAGGAAGATTAGTGCAGATCTGTGTTGGTCCACAAACTCCTTGCAAACACTCGTTCACATCTGTATGGAATAAAATAGAAACTTGTTCATATCGCTAATATCCGCTTAATTACTATTGACCTCGGTTAATGTCAATCTTCAGACTGAGCTTTGAGTTCAGCGAAGCCAATGACCGTTTTACAGGCACAAGGCTCAGTCTTTTAGTTTGGTATCACATGACGCAAATTTTACATTCTTGCATATCATATCGATACAAAATAGGAATTATGCAATCACTGATTTTGGCCAACCAGTAAATGTGTGAGTGTCAATAGGTTACAAGTGACAAGAGGCGATAGACGAAACTCTGGGCCAATTACATGCATGCAGAAGATGCGTCAGAAGTCAACATTAACGTCTGAGTATACTAGGAAAGGAAATGTAAATATAGCACCGTCGCTTTTCGCCTAGACCCGTGTGTCTTCTCGATATATTGTAAAAGGATTAAAATAAATTGAACAAAAAAATTCCACTCTGAAAGAATTTCCATGTCATCCAAGTTTACAACACAGGAAGAGTTTTTGACACATTAAAGTGTGTACAAATCGGATTTGTATGCCCAGGCAGAGTGGAGAGCAGCATGTAAGGAATTATCCAATACACGGCTGGTACATCAAATTGTCAGCGTTCCAAACGAGATTAAAAAATATAGCTGTCACAGCTGCACCTTATTATCACAAGCATTTGGAAGGAGAGTACGTGCCATTTTGTTGCATAGTCACAACGACTTTGTTTTCACTTTCCAAAAAATGAAGTTGAAGTTGAGGTTTGAGTAGTTCATGAACAAGGCATTAGGCGAGGGCTGTTTCTACAGCAGCATAGCTCGTTTGGTAATTTTTAAACTTTGAATTTGAGACCTGGCATCATATGAACTTGAGCAATTCAACGAATTTCCCTGGAAGATCAAACAAAATCGACAAGAAGGCTATTCGCATGCTGGCAAGATGTCAAATTCAACACTATAAACAGGTTTAAGACTATTGAAACATTTCCCCCTAAAGTTAAATTTTCAAAATTTTGAAAACAAATCATCAAAGTAGGTTAAGAAATTCTGAAGTGTATGCACAAATAACATAAGTGACGCCGACCAAGCAGTAAAAGTGTGCATAATACGGATTTCCTTTCTGTTGTTGCATGAGGTCAAAGGTCACTGGGAAAATTGAAGGTTTCTCAGAAATTAAATCCTAGCGTTGAAATAGAAAGAAAACAAAAAACTTAATCCCGAGCTGGTGGATACAAATGAAACAACCCTCGCAGAGCAGATGAAACCGAGAGTTGCTTCTGGAAATGTCAACTCAGAAGTTTATTTATGTGCTATTTTCATACAAGAACCGTGAGGAACGCCTTATTGCTTTTGCACACTTTGCTTTTGCTTCATTCACACGCACAGGGCATACCGAGCACGAGTCATTGGATTGGAATGAACTATGATCTGCAGTTTCGATATCCTGGAACTCAATGAAAAATTATCCGTAATGGACACGTACTACGATTCTAATCGTGTTCAGAACTTGTTTCCACTCTAGTTAATATCTTCTCAAGTATTTGAGCCAGAACTACTAAATCTTATTTTTTGTCCTACCGGAAGAATTCCAACATTTTTCAGAGCTTAAGCAAATCCCTCGGCTTTTATGAGGAAATAAATCAAGTCGGAATGAGCGGTTTGAGTTGGGAATTTCTTAGCATTCTTCTGCACAATGGAAAATATGCAACTGAGCTGAATCTGTCTGCCTAATATATTAGCTGGAATTCGACAGCAAAGCGATAAGCGTGTATGAGTTGCATGGACTGATTTCTAGCTTGTAAAAAAGACTGCTAGTTCTAAAAATGAATTCTTACCTAAACATTCCGTCCCGTCACGTGACAGCTCGTAGCCTGGAAAGCATTCGATTTTGGCCGGTGTTTCGTCAATACGATTGTTCTGTCTGTCTTCAACATTTCCTAGTTCATAAAAACATATTTCTCGGTTAGAATTATGAAAATATATGGCTTAGGTAGACCAAACCCCATGCTATGTCGCCTGGAGCGTTGCCGCCCAGGGTAGGCGCCTATTTTTGCATGCGCGGCTATTGCCGCCCAGGGTAGGCGCCTATTTTCGCATGCGCGGCTATTGCCGCCTTCAATATTGTCATTGCTGCCTGCCATAGAGCGTGATTTAATTCAAATTATGTTGTTTTAGGTTATTTTAGGTTAGGTAAGATTAGGTTTAAGCCTAAAATAAATTGAAATAATTAAAGTCTGTGTCGTTTCGAAAGACCTAACTTAACTTATTGGAAAATGGAAAGGAAACGTGGTGGCAACGCTGGATGCGAAATACTGTGGCTTGGTTTGGTTGACCTTTAGAATAGTCCAAATTTGACACAACCGCTTCGAGCCAAAAAAGCGCGACAGCAAAAAGCGCGACCCTTGGATAACCTAACCTAACATAATTCGTGTCGCGCGTTTTGGTGTCGCGTTTTTTGTGTGCCGATCTTTTTGGTGCCGCGTTTTTTGTGTGTCGCGCTTTTTGCCTGATTCGACACAACACACAACCATACCTCTTGAGTGATGAATTTGAACGGACTCGGAAGATGACGACGAAGATGAAGACGACGAAGAGGATGAAGAGGTGGGTTTAGGGATATGGAGGGTGGGATACGTGAGGTCAAAGTGTTGACTGGGACCTCTGGCGGGTTGCCGCTCCTCTTCGGACTCAGATGACTCCGACGACTCCTCTTTCCTGTCAATAGTTGGGAAAATCCCGTTTTCCTGTCTCACTCCGACAGGAGCTTCTGTTGTGCTCGTTCGTGTCAACTCCTCATCAACCTCAATCTCGTTCTCTGACTCATCTGGTTCTCCGCTCAGTTCTGTCACCTGATTGAGTCGAGGATTTGGACCAGGAATGGATGGAATGTTAGGTCGTCTGGTTTCTCCATTAAAACGTCTTCCTTCGTACCTTGAAATCAACATGTCACACACATGTCAATTCACAAAGGAAAATAGAACTTTAATCCCCATCTCTCATGAATATTCGTTTCGTACGCAGAGCTTTTTTTTTCGAAATTTTTTATGTCATTAGTCAATTTATAGACGAGAGTCTCGCCAAGATTTCATTTAGTCTGACATGTTCTGGTGACTCATCATCGTAAAGTCAATTTGAAAGACTCCAACGGAGTGTAGCTGTACGTACATAGCCAGAGCTGTACCACCGCATATCATGTTTTCATTCACACGTGTAGGATGTAATTTGATTCTGACGCAAATCGTATATCAGGATTTGCCGTGGAAGGTCATATAATGTTATTATTAGAAGGATAATAGCTGCTCCAGTTCAATTTAACTTAGTATTCTTGGTAATGCAAAGGAATATTTATATATTGACGGGAATTCTCAGAACAAGCGGATCTTAGCACATGTTGGCAAGGATTTGCCAAAAACCCAAGAGCGCATGTCATTCAATTCTTTGGCGTTGATTACTCGGGCTGGTACTTGGTAACTTATTGTAGACCTCAATGTCTGAAGCAGATTTATGTGGCAGATGGTAAAAATGTATAGCTACATTTTCGAAATGTGATATAAACAAAATTCGAGGTCTTGACTTGATGAAAACTATTCATCTTATACGGCTCATGTAGGTACTTGGTAGGAACTGCTGTCGAGGCTAGCATACTGCTATACAACACAACACCGCAGGTTATACATTATACATTGTCTGTAGATGTGATTTCAACGTTAATTTTACAATTTTCGACACTGTGACTGGTATTTAACTAGTGAAAACTGCCAACGATGTTTAGAAATGTCCGTAATACATTTGAAAGTACCGCAATTCAGAGCAACGCCGCGCAGGAGCAGGAACATACCTTTCTGTTTCCTCCTCCTCCTCTTCTTCCTCGTCCAATTCATGAATGTACCGATCGCGCTCATCAGCCTTTTCAGGCCGCTCAATTTCTTCGTACTTTGGAGCCTGGGTTGTGGGCTGAGTTGGAATTACCGCAATTTCCTCTTCTTCAACGGATGATGGCGGCTCGACTTCGTATTCGTTGGGATCCCGGGTTTCTTCTGGTTCAGGCTCCGGCTCCGGTAAAACTCGAGGCGGGTAAGGTTGGTATGGTCGGATTGAAATGGGTTCTTCCGGAGGTTGAGTGGCAATTATGACCTCTTCAGTTGGAGCAATTGTTACAATGACAACGGGAGCTTGAGTAGTTGTAGGGTCCGTGGGTTCTACTTCTTCAAGTTCTTCGCTAACTTCTTCACTCACTTCTTCCGCTTCTGGGACTAAAAATTTCGAATTTCTGTAAACTAACGCTGGTAGCTTAAGAAAATCAGAAACCAATACATACCTGTTACTGGAACATGCTCCCTGGGAATCTCGGGTGCCTTGGTGGGTTCTTCATCCTCGATCTCGTTGTCCTTGTCACTTTCCTGGATCACTTCCGGTTTCAACTCAGGAATTTCTTCTGAAACTGGGGCGACAGGTTGAACTTCTTCCGACACTTCCGGTTCATCTACTCGCTCCACGTCCTCTTCTTCACTCTCGTTGGTTGTGTAGCGTTCAAGGTCGTGTCTCCCAGTTTCTTGGATTTGAATCGGAGCGGATGTAGTTACTGGAACCTGCTCCTCTGATTCCGTCGGACCGTATCTCTCGTTTTCGTTTGAAGACTCTTCGAATTCCTCTCGTTCACGTTCTGGAACATGGACTTCCGGTTCTTCTTCCGGTGTTGGGGCTGGAGTTGTGGGTTCCTCTTGGACTTCGATGGAAGACTCAACTTCAACTTCAAAAATAAGTCAAATGGGATTCTTGAATGTTGGAGTTTATTACCGTGAAATCAAACTTAGCGTTGTTGCTTACCATCTGGTTCAATTGGTGATGTTGGATGTGGCTGGGTCCGCTCTTCTTCGTGATCTTCTATGGAAGCTTCGTATTCTTTCATACGTCGTTCTTCTTCTTTCCGCCGCTCCTCGAGCCGTTCCAGTTCAGTTCGTCGTTCCTTGGCCATTCGCTCTTCTTCTTCCAGCCGTTCCAGTTCTTCTAGACGCTCTTCTTCCTTTCGCTCCGCCTTCCGACGTTCTTCCTCTTTAATAAGAAAATCTAAATTATATTCAGTATGGTCAACAAACACACTGGAATACTGGGGTGCACAAATTAGATGTTTAAAGCAATAAGCTATTAATGAACTTGCGGTATTTCATCCATTCAACCAAACTACAAGTGTGAGTGCCGCGCCAATAAATTCACCAAAAATCATGTTAATTTAAATGTAAACAACCCTGTATTTCTTGAGTTTATATTTTAAAAACAAAGCATTTGGCATTTGGCTGAGCTGAACTAAGTCAAACTAATTCAAACCTTTTCGATCCTCTTCCTCCCGTTCTTCCTCTTCTCGTCTCTCCTGTTCTTTCCTCTGCTCTTCCTTTCTTTCCTCCTCTGCTTCTCTTTCTCGCTCCTTTTCCTCTTCATACTCGTAGTACTCTTCCCCGTCTCCTTCTCTTTCCGTTGCAGGACCATCCGTTGCTGCTTCCGTCTCTGATTCTGCTTCAGTTTCCGCTTCCTGCTCAGGCTCAGGTGTTTCAGGTTCAGGCTCTTCCGCATCTGGTTCCGCCGTTGGTGTGGTTTCTCCTTCCTCTTCTTCTTCGTACTCGTATTCAACACCTTCCTCGTACGACGCCTCGGCCTGACGATGCGTTCGTTGTAAAATTCCAGGCCTGCTTGAAAAAACCCATGTATTCGAAGGTTAAATTATGTTTAATGGTAATGCTTCCAGGAAAAATGGGACTGGTTGAAAGCGCTATATCAGAAAGTTTGGACTTTAAGACTGCACTGTATATTTGAAGTTGGAGCCATTTACATTCAAGAACATGGGAGATGTTTGACTATAAAGCTTGGGGAAACCATTTTCCTTATTTAGTGGATCGTTCATTGGAAAGCGACATTTTACGGAATTCAAATCCAAAATATTGATTGATTTGAGATATGTATGTTGCAACCATTTAAAATAACCAATGACCTTTAAAGACCGTTTATAATTCGTCAGGTCAGGATAGTATGTGCTTAACCTTAACGAGCAGATCAAATCTCCATGCTCACGCCCGCAGCGATTGGGCGCGAATCTCAAAACAATAAGAGGGCCTTAACCTTACGAACGATGGAAAATGGTCACCTATGCTCTTCATGTGTCACGCTGATTATGGTGTGATGAATTTGTTGTCTGATGTAGGTTTAACGTTATTTGGAATTTGGAGGAAGGACACGAACAAATTCATTGTTTGACCGAAATTGTCGATAAAATCGTTTTTAGCCCTCAAAGAGAATTTTTTTAATTAGGTATTTTTAAAATTATCATTAATTTAATCATTTTACCAAAGTAAAGCTTATTCAATGCCAACGCCTATTCAAAACAAGGAAGAGCAATTCATCACAAAGGTCAGACATTCGAACCCGCGTTCATATTCCTCAGTCAGAGCAATGGACTTTTATCTCGAGACACGACGTATCAAACTTTTTAATGATGGGTTCAATATACTCATTTAAATCCTAAACAACAATTAGCGAAATAAAGGTTCAATGTTTCTGTATTTTTTTCGCGGCAACTTGTGAAAGGTTTATTCCCTTTGCATTTGCATAAAAACAGCTTATGAAATCAAGATGATATGATTTTGCGGCATTACTTGCTCTTCAATGAAATCAAGAATACAGTCAGGAAGCCGGAATAAGCGAATCATATGAATCATATCTTGAAATCAGGAGTCATTCACTTACTCCGCCCAAACAAGCGGAAACAGAAGATTGTAAATCATTCTGCCACATGACGCAAGACAATACTCTGAAACGCTTAATTTGTTTCTGAACAGAGATGCCCTATTGTACGTCAACATCTGTGGTCTGTGGAAAGAAAGGAATGGGACGGGTAGAATTCCTGCCGTCGTCGGACAGACATCATCATCTTCCGCATGCATACCTATATGTCGTTGGATTGTGTGGGATGTGCGAGAGGACGATGAATGTCGTGTGCGTGTGTGAAATGAATTAAGGAGCCGCAGAAGAACAAGCCCAAGCTCAATCTTAGAAATCTCTAAAAATACTTTAGAAATTGAAAGTGTGGTAAGTGCTCTTTTAAGAGAGACAACACATGTTTCAGCTATGTAAATGTTCACCAGCGTGTTCGGCTCATACGCCCAATTCTGAAGCGTGGCTTCTGCTCCTCTAGATATACACATGGGAGCTGTTGAAAACGCACATGAGTGAGTGTGGACTTGAAAAGAGGCTCGGATTGACAAATTAGAGTCACTCAGGGCGTTAATGGATTTAAATTTCAGCTCAAACGCTTGAATGAGTAATGGGTTTTGGGTGCAGAGGGTGGAATGGGAAATCAGAATGTATTTAGCATTTAACCTCAATTTAGAACCTCCTCCGTTGACACGACGGTCCGCCGTAGTAATAGCATGGTTTCCTGAACATACCGGTTCAACTGAAAAGTTTGGAGTAAATATTAGATTAGTTGCAGATTGTATACGCCGTTCCCCCATATCTATAATTTCGTTTCAATTAAAATCTAGTTTTCAGATTTGAGGAAAGAATCAGAATTTTTAACTTCTGTTAAATCATTCTGCTTGGAGCTTCCAAGGGTCAATCGGTAAAATGGAATTACAACTAAATTCTTAAATTAATAAGGATTCCAAAATCCAAGTGATCAAATGAGTTAAATTAAATAGAATTTGAGTGATTCGGTGCATTTAAGATACTTCCATGTCCAGCAAGGTGAATTTTTTTTAAATTGGAATCGGACGCAGTTCAAAATCTCAAGAAATGCGAAATGCTTCGTCGAGGATCTGATTTGAGATGATTTATGTGAAACGGATAAAAACTGTGCTGAAAAAAAGACGACCTGTTTCTAATTTTAATTTGAATTCAATCTTTTATTTTCAATTTATTCGAATTTGATACCATGAAATCAAAGAATTTATGACTTCAGACACAGCTTATCAAAGACTTGATATAGGGCGATTTAAACGAAGACGGATAACGAAATCGAAACTAGCCAAAGGTTTGCATTTATCTTAAAATTGAATTATGAAGATTTGAATTTTATTCGAAACCAAAACTACTGATTTAAAAAAAGGTTTACAAAAGTATCTATTGCAATCGAGAAACAATCAGATGTCTACAACATTGGTACATACCATTTGGAAACCAAAAAACGCACTTACATTAGCATTACTGGATTTCAACATGCATTAATGACTGCTAGCTAAAAGTCAGTAGCGAAATAGCGTAAGTCAATACAAGATACAATTAAATTTGGTAGCATAATTAGCCAAAAAATCTTAAATACTCGTTTTGCATAGAATTTGATTTGCTTATTTTAATCGAAAATGATTCCCATATGCAGGTGTTACACGTACGTGATATGCAGAGTAGAAACAGCATAACGCCGAAATTGATGAACCACTTCCACCTTAATTCCATAATTAGACCGGTGAAATTCCAATCACTGCACTGCAGAGTTAACTAATTATTTAAATATTTCTTTAACAACTTTGCACACAATTCCTACAGTCAAAGCCTTGAGCTCGCCTGGATCGCGTCTCGCGTCTTAGTGTTCCGAGTTCAGTCTTCAAAGTTGTCAAAGATTATCACCAACTCAAGGTTCAATGTTCCATGAATGAACTTCCAAGCTAGAACCGATAAGCGGCGACTAATTGGGCTTAATCTAAATTAGTTGAACTTTCAAGAGAGCACAACATCGCAATTTTTGTATTTCCTGGATTGACTCAACTGAATCGTTGAAGATCAAGTCTGTGTTTTACAGCGAGTAGCTGTTGACTAAATGACTTGATCCGAGCTACTGGGGGTTGTTTTGAGCTGAAAAATGAGTTTTGTATTTTTAGATCTTCCAAAGACATATTTCCCCAAACTCGCAACGTCTCCTATATTTAGAGTCATCGTCTTCTAATCTCACTCAAAAAAACACGGCTTCAAGAAATCTCTTGCTCGACGATTGAAGAGAGAAGAGACGAAAGGGGTTTCTTCCCTCAATTCCCTCCTTGCTATTTTTTTTTTGTTTTGTCCACAGAAAAGTCTAATCTGAAACTGGAGGATCATAATTTAATTCACAGACGTCTTTGCAGGTCAACTGGATTTAATGAGTTTTTCAGGAACTGAACACGCTCCGCCTGTCGTCCTTTTATTCATCAATATTCCTCTCAATTCTCTATCAAGAATTAAACTCGTCAGAATAAGGCGAAGGCTAAATCATACATCTCTGTCTGAGCAGCCGGAGCTGTAATCGCTTCTGTCATTGATAAGTTCTAAGCGATGAAGTCTGCACACTGTGCCTGTCACGCATCAAATTATTTGGTATGCTTTTCAGGGATGGGCAAAAGTGTGACAAGACGATTTGCCAAATCAACACTTAAATGTCTTAATGAAATCAAATTCCAGTCAGCTAACAATTTCAAGTCATTCATGAATCTAGAAATCTTCATTTGAACGACAAGTTTTGACTTTGACCCCAAAACTTCAGCTCATTCAGAGTTTTATTCATTTTTGGCTAAATTCGTCGTTTCAAAAATTCTTTATTTCTTTTTAAATCCAACTTTTTCCAAACAGCATAACGTATTTATGTCCTCGATAAAATCATGGATTGTGAAACTGATAATGTTTACTTTATTTTTCTGAATGTTTTTGTAGAGACAGAAATTGTGTGGTCACGTCACACGTCACAAGTAGCCGACATAGATGGGCAAATATTTTGCCCTACAGCCCTACTGCCCTACTCTGCATTTGGTGCCCTACTGCCCTACCGCCCTACTACTCTATTCTAAAATCTCGGCCTACTGCAATACTGCCCTATTGCCCTATTCTGAATTCTCGGCCTATTGCCCTACTGTCCTATCGCCCTACTCCGCATGATGTGCCCTACTGCCCTACTGAATAGGGCAGTGGGGCAAAGTAGGGCAAATTACGGCGCCCTACTTTGCCCTATTGTCCAACTAAATAAGGCAATTTTCCAATATATGATTGTTATTTGTGCTGTCTTCATATACAGCCAATTTGCCCTATTGCCCTACCGCCCTACTACCCTACTTTGAAAGTAATGTCCTAGTGCTCTACTGCCCTATTCTGAATTCTCAGCCTACTGCCCTACCACCCTACTGCCCTCTTCTGAATTCCCGGCCTACTGCCCTACCGCCCTACTCTGCATTTTTGGCCTACTGCCCTACCGCCCAACTCAGTAGGGCAGTTTTGCGAAGTAGGGCGTCCTACCTTGCCCTACTGCCCTTGTAGGGTAGGGCAACTTGCCCATCTATGGTAGCCGGTAACTGAACGTCAAGGCTGATTGTCGCCGAGTCGGATGGAATGGTGACATGAGATTAAAGGGAATCCTACGGAATTTGTGTAGTACTCGTACATGCTTCGTGTCACGTGCTACAGAAGCATCAGATTCTATACTATGGAAGATGGAATAGCGATAGCGATTGAAGTTTATGAAAATGCTGCAACAATAAATCAGGAAATGCCGTCGATAGTGCATGTTGATAAGGATTTAGTATTTGCAGCATCGAATCGATCATACGAGGCTTTTCTTGACGTACTAAACTTTCAAACCCGCTCTATTCAAGTATATTAAACGAGTCAGAGAAGCTTTTTTACGACAGCTTCCTTAGATTAACGATTTACCTGGAAGGAGTCGACAAATCAAAAAAAAAAGATGAAAAATTCAGTAATTAATAAAACAAATGGAATTAAGAATGTGTGAAGATTTATATATTTCTATTTAAAATATTTTACATATTAACATAGATAGATAGTTGCAGTCTAATATATTTTAAAAGATAGAAATTCTTATAGCCTTATATATTTTACATTCAAATATAGATATTAAAGTCTTTTGAAGCATTTACATTTTTTTATTGGGTATATTTCCTATTGCTCATTAAACATTTATTATATTAAAATGAAGTCAAATATAATAAGGTACGCTAACCCTATGCACTCTCAAGAATTACTGTTTTGTACTAATTCAATTGCTTCATGTTGACAAAGTTGAGCAACGATGACACTACCTCCTCGTACTCTGGTTCAGTAGTTCCTAAGGGCCAATAACTCCCAGCCTAAAGAAGAAATACAAATGTTGATAATTAATAAATAATAAATAAATTGAGATTTAGATGTATACGCGGGTTGTCCTATTGAAAATGAGAGTTTTTCATTATGAGCAAAACAAAAACTCTCATTTTCAATGGGACAGCCCTCGTATTGAATGAAACATTAACTTACATAAAGTCGAAGTTCCTTAAATCTTGGCAAGAACTTCTGAATGGAAACCTGAATTGCTTCCTTAGAAAATGAATGGGCCTTCCTCGGGTAGCAATTCCCAATTTTGAATTGTTCCAAGCGTGGGTTCTGAATGGCAATCCTGAGAATCTGCTTGGATATAGCTCGGGCATCATCCCAGTGCTGTGGAATAAAATTTTAAGGCATAACAAAACAGGGTGACACAAGGACATTTTTTATAGACGAAATGTTTGTGAACTCGCGTACCATTGAAACACGCAGATGAAGGTGCTTCAGATCCTTGAAGTGGACGACCGATACCAGAGATGAAAAATTGATTCCTTCACAATTCCGGATTTCCAGCTTTTGAAGACCTGTTGCGGAAGAACAATGACAAATCGTAAATTAGTTGCAGCTTGCAATACATATATCAACTCCTTGTGCAAATTCAAAATAAAATCATCAGATGTCTTACGTTTAAGATTGGCAATGCTGACCCCGGTGTCCTCTCCATTCTGTTTCCCAGTTACCCCGAAATCGGTAAGGGCCGCAGACCGATTCAGCCGCAGAACCTGGAGCTGATCCAAACTGCGACAAATGAACTGGAGTGCAGTATTCGACATCGTATCCGGAACTCCGTTCATTAGGTCGAGGACTTTGAGGTTCTTCAGTTTGGCCAGAGAGGAAATGAGGATGGACTCCAGACCTTCAATTTGAAGTCGAGGTGCTCGGACATGTGTGTAAATCTGCAGCTTGTCCAAAGTGGGAGGGAGATGAGTCAGGAGCTGAACTATGGGACTTTGTTCCCCAGAACTCCATACACTTTGGTGTTGACATATGGAGACGTCCTTCAGATGAGGCAGCTCTTGAAGAAAACTCCAATTAATGGCGTTCGGATCTATTCAACACAGAAAATAGAGGATTAGAAACCATTTATAACCAAAAAGCGAATTTTATTTCATTTTATTCAAAAAGCTAGAGAAGCTGCGCTGAGACGTTATTAAAGATTATGCGACAGTTGGGCGGGGCGACAATTGGGCGGCGACAGTTGAGCGGCGACAGTTGGGCGGGCGACAATTGGGCGGGAAGAATATCAGGAAGCAGTAGGGTCGAGAGCATTCAATAATTTACTGGAAATCATTGTCTTCCTTTTTTGTTTTTGCTCAAATTCATTCAAATTGGGTTCATTTTGCATAGACCATAAATAGTTTTCAAATCCGACTTAAATAATGAAAGGATGAAGGAGATTTATACTTCATAAGTGCAATAGGATGCATCACTATTAAATCTAAGTTCACTGTGATTTAACTACCGGCGGCCCAATTGTCGCCCCGCCCAACTGTCGGGGCGACCAACTGTCGCCCCGCCTAACTGTCGCCCCGCCCAACTGTCGTCCGCCCAATTGCCGCCCTGCCCAATCGTCGCCGCCCAATTGTCGTTCACCCAATTTTCCCCGCCCAATTGTCGCCTTACGTTACAAGATAGGATTTTGAGGATGTCTTACCTTGAGTCAGAGTCCAAGACACATGAAGTCGTTGAAGCTTGGAACTCTTCCGTTGGATGACATGGGGCAATTCGGGCATTCTGATTATTTCTCCGCTGATCTGGAGAGTGAGCGAGCGGAGGAACGGTTGCTGCTCGATAAAGGCAGCCACATTTGAGCTATTGGAGGACTTGGTGCGCGTCTTTCCATCGAGGGACTGGAGAGATGGACAGTGAATTTTCCGAAGCTCCTTGCAACTCCAGATATGACCATGAAGGGACAATTCCTCCAATGTCATACGATTACGGGCCAGGATCTGAAGAAGAGCTGCCACATAAGGAATGTCACGTCCCCGCTTCCGTTCGTGGTCAATGTTCAACTGGAAAGTGAAGGAGCGGAGTTTCATCTTTGGGACGATGCGGGCGAGGGAAGTAATGTTTTTGGTGAAGTTTCGGTATCCGTCTCCAACTCGGTCCCGGAATTCGCTCATAACCCTTCCCATGCCCTGAGTAAGTTTATCTGGAGCTGAAATCTCCAAAGTGTTCAAAGAACTCAGACACTGTTGTACTTCGGAAGAATCAAAAAGCTTTCCAACTCGGGACAGAAGTTCGACATTTAATTTGAGGGATCGTAGATTAGGTGGTGAGGTGATGAGTCGGGTAAGGGATTGGGTCACCGACACTTGTTCCGGATCTCGAGGAATTTCGACTGCATCGAGTTTGTAGAACGAATTCTCGTTCACTTCCTGCTCCAGTTCCAGAGCTTCCACCGATGGCATGCTCACAACACTTTGCACAGTCAGATAATCCTCCCTCTCCCAATTCTGCACATGGAGCTTCACACTCTTCCAGGCGATGATATCCGATTCCAAGAGATCCAGGTTCCTCGTTCCGGCATTTCCGTTCAGAATGTTCAGTTGAGTCATCTTAGCAAATATGGAGCAGCTGCGAGTTAGTCCCTGGAGAAGCTTCCCCGTTTCACTTAGTGCTTTCAAGTCCGAGTGGTCCAAATGTTGAGCAATCTTCTCAAACAACTGAAAACCAAAAAGAGAAAATCATGAAGAATTGCTCATATCTAAGGCCCGGATTTGCATATTTTTGCATGTTTCTTTTGGATTGCACTAGACATCTGATACTCCGGATCTCCACGGTTCATGTCAGTGTGACCCGAAACACCCGTTTTTATTTTGCATATTTTTGCCTTTTTATGCTAGAATTTGGCAAAAATGCTCAAATTGTCTTACGCGTGTTATGTTTTCGGCATTTTTGCGTGTTTTACTTAGAGAGCCCTGGATCTTTTGCGCTGGATGACCACGGAACTTGTCAGTACGAACCAATATTCCCAGCTTTTATTTTGCATATTCTGGAATATTTAAGTGTTTCACAGCATATTTGCATATTTCGTAGTTTTCAGCCTATCTTTGCATATTTTTGCATATTTTTACCAAAATATAGTTAAGATTGCTTAGACTAAGGTTTAAGACTAGAAAACACGAATTCAGTTTTTTGACACTCTCGAATTTCAATTTTGTGTCCGATCGCCTGACATTTATATTTTTGCGATTGTGCTTCTGCTTCTGAATTGGGAACTTTCCATTAGTTCATTCATGTTAAATCAGACCTTCTGCTCACCGGACAGTAAGAGCTGCACAACGCAGATTTAGTAAATGTCGGACGCCGTGTACTTCTATGAGGATCATAAACACCGTATCAGGCAAAAACGCGACGCCAAAAAGGCTGACACGAACTATGCAATATTAGGCTAGATCAGGTTAGCTTTGGCTTTGGCTGGTAGCCATAAAAACCGCAACATGAATCCAGCACTAAACTTTAAATCAGGTTAAGATTTGTTACGCGCAGTCATCCCAGCGTCAAATTCATTGTCAGCATCTATTTAACCTCCATGTAAATGTATGACAAGGTTTATAAAAAAAAAACTATTAATTGCAATTTCGAATTGTTCATTGGTTCGCTTGAATTGAAATAATTACCTGCAGTCATCTTAGTGCCAAATTTTAACTCAGCAGCATAAAGCAAAAACCTTGTTGTATAGAGTAAACCCCGTCAAGCATGCGTTACGCATGCAATGCATTGGAATATTGCTTGGAAAAAATATAGAAAATTATTGTACTTGTCAAGAAGAGTATCTATTTAACTCGCATTTACTGATTTTTACATGCAGTCCTTCCAGTGTCAAGTTCGAAGTCAGCATATACAATTGAAGTTTCCAAACATATTAGCGCTCTCACATGCGCCGCACATTTGAATGCATATTCATGGAATTTTTGATAGAAAATTGCCACAGTTTTTTTTTACTATCAAGTCCCTGATTATACTTTTACTAGCTGCCCACTAATCAGTGCTTAGCACTTATCTGTGTATTGAATTGAATTTTCATTCCCTTCATGGCCCTTTCCCAACTTTCGCCCACCCTATTACGAGTATTCTCGCCCAACTTTCGCCCGCAACCTATTGCCCGGCCCTACTGTCGCCCACCCTATTGTCTCCACTCAATGTCGCCCATACGCCATACATGTATACATACAGCAACTGCTTATGATATGAAACTAGCTGCCCACTAATCAGTACTTAGCATTGATCTGTGTATTGAATTGAAATTTTCAAATATATTTTCATTCCCTTCATGTCCACCCAACCTATTGTCCCCGCCCAACTTTCGCCCACCCTATTGTCCAAGGCCAACATTCGCCCGCCCTATATTATAATATTTTTCGCCAAATATTTAAGTTGAAATTAACTTAGTTCCATTGCTAAGTTTCACTGCAAAATTACTAATTTTCATTTTTATGTTGGGTTAGGTTAAACACACCCGGGGAATTTTGCAAATTGTGCGGCTTGCGGTGCGGGCATGTCCATAAAAAATGTACAGAAAATATTTTTAGCAAATGGCGTCGCTCTCTAAAAAAATTCAGCTTGTAGCTCCGATATTTAAATTTTAAATGCGCGGTTGGTATGCCTATTACCCTGTGAGCATCAACGTTGCATTGAGTGGCAAGTTAGGTTAGTTTAGGTTTAATCAAACACAAATCAAGTTCACATTGCCTGACACACACTAGGAACAATACCCGACGGAAATTAAACAAACGACAAACCTTGCCTAGCCAAAGCCATAGTCTATAATTTGAAAAAAAACTCGATACTAACGCATGTTCAAAATGTACAAGCGGGATATTGCGCTGCCTAAGAAATGAATGAAGACGAAAGGAGAAAGCGAATGCAGAACAAAAATAAAATATTACCAAAGGATTGGCCAATACGCGGAACTCGGGTGAGTCTGTCGAGTGGATGTCCAAAGGATCCCGTTCTTCCGTAACTGAAGTGACCAGGGATTTCAGCGGCTGCTGTTCATCACTGTCACTTATGGCACTACACATCAGGAGGGCACGTTCGCTCAGAGATTTTGCGAGTAGATCCATTTTGTAGACAGAGTCGGAAATTGACATGTGAAGACGTCTGAATCTATCTCGCGTCTGACTGACACAAATGCATCCGCTGTAGCACTGTAGCACTGGTCTCTGTTTGGTCTTGCATTTCTTTCATAATTAGTTTTACAACGTACCTGAGTCAACCCTTCACCCTGAACCTTAAATCCGGCTGGCATGGCAATGGGAAGCATTAAGCCTAACAAGAATGAGAAACTAATCCACCCCTTTGGAAGTTAAAAATACATTTCATCAGAAATAATTACGAAAGAGGTTTGTACAATAAGCTTGTTGGAAAACTACTATGGTTTGTGGTTGTGATTTGTGATGTTTCAGTGTCAGTAAATTGTAGTTGAAATGGAATGTAGAAAAACGAACTTAAATTCATGCAGCCAGATAACCAAGAGCATTATGAATTTGTTCTGTATATCATGATTACGAAATAAAGATTAAATAAAGATTTAAAAAAAATTGATTGTGCCCAATTGTTATGCATAAATCGTTGGCAATCCTGAATTTCGTTAAAAAAAAATTGGTATGCTGGCTAGTGGGTCATTTTGGTCGACTTTCGAGAGACCCGGATACGATAAGATACTTTGATTTCCTAGGCCGAGCTTGTGTCAAATCTCACATTGCATTTGATTGCATGTTTCAGACTTCAGACGGGATCATCACAGAATACTGTTCGATTATTCTCCCTCAAGGCGTTACGTTTTTAACCTTTAGAAATAGCCAAAAATGCGAAACAAATTCCTAAATACAGATACTCATTTGCATTGGCTTCTTTTAACAAATGATGCTTGGAATCTAACAAACATGTTTATTTCTCGCTAGAAACTGCACACACAGATACAGAATCTTAAACGTATTTCAAAGAGTTTGACTACAAACTGCGGTGGCATGAACCAATTTTCAGGATTAACAGGATAATTGTTTGCTTTGCATGCACACAGATAAAATATTTCCGACCTGATTTTATTCCAAATTCCAATCTATTTGTTCGAGATATTTGACTGCACTTTAAGCCCGACTATAGTTACCTTGATACCTGGTCTGGACTGGACTCATTCACTCTTGACCTGAGAAAAGGGGTTGTGGTCTAAGTATAGGATGTCTTTTGTCATTCAACCATTGATACTTAAAACTAGTTAATTACATGGCCGAATGTGGAAAGAGTCCGACGATTTGGCTGGGAATTTGGTAATGACTCAAATACTAAGAAATTCGGAATCTTTTACGATGGGTCTCTGATGACGGGCAGAAACTTATTCAACCGATGCCAAAACAATGACAGCGATGTTGGAATTACAAGTTTTCTAAACCCCTATACCCTTGTTGAACATGTTCTACAATATTCTTGGGAATGTTAACTAAAGCTAGGAATATCGGTTTTAACGCGCTGCGGCACTTAGCACATGGTTGAATTAAAAAAAAAAGCGCAAATAAATAAATGCTAATACAGATGCAAATGTTAGGATCATTCTGCTGATTGATTGTCACGTGAGGGATTTCCACAATCTTTTGTAGTAATGCAATTTGTGATATGCAGTAAAATTTCATGACGCAATCCCAACCCCAATCCCAATTCCAATTATGTTATGACTAGCTGAAGCCCGTCCTACGGACGGAGGACTAATGATTTAGAGTATTGAACAGAATAAAAAAATTACACATATCGTAAATTAAGATTTGGGGAAAAGTACATTATCATTATTAGTCATAATATACGTTTTTCCAAATCATTTTATTTTTCAAGATCTTTTATTCTAAACTGCTATCCGATGCATAAACTCTTTTCAAGATTTTCATTTCAATCATCAGCGATTCCTTTTTCTTATTTTCAACTCAAACGTTTCATGA
>JAQFXZ010000256.1:0-23845 GCA_034694025.1 Ceratophysella scotica | reverse complement strand
CGAAGGGGGGGCACACACTTCACGTGAAGTGTGTGCCCCACCAGGCCGGGGGGGGGCACACACGGCATGTGTACCCATTTTTCATGTTTCCTTTCATCAATTCATCATTTCATCACACGCTCCATGATGCACACGCATGACGCCAAATCCAAAATTCTTAAAAGTTAAACTAAAACAAGTTAAACGCGTTTCTTCAGAAAATTTTGCATGATATTAGATAGAAATCGGAGACCAGGGCGTCTAACCCTCCCCATTCCAAATTGAAATCCATGAATAATATTATCCCAAACTATGCTGAAGTTATGAAATATGAAATGTGAATCCATAGACAAGGGTTTGCGTGTTTCGTGAAGGAATTCCATGCGGGATGCGGGTGACATTTCTATTGTTCACCCTTGTCTAAACCGCAAAACCTTCCATTCGTAGTTTCGTCTCTTAAAAACCAGGAATAATGGTTTCCAAGTTTCTTTTATGACATTTTCTGCAGGGAAAGCAGGGATAAGCTTAGCCTTAATGGTTCTGCTGTAGAGTAGAAGACGAATACGTTAGAAGATCTTTTGATAGTCCGCTCGTGCTCAATACTCAATACGGATTTATTCTCTCTTCCAAAAGACGAAGGGTGTTTTCTTTCGTTCTCTCACGTAAAAACCTTCAGTTTCCAATCTGCTTCCAAGATGGGCAGACAGGGATGAATTGAGTTCTGGTGTGGGTGTGTTCTGTACCGTTTACACACTGGCCTGGCCTGGGTTACCTTTAAAAAAGCCTCATCACATCTCATCTGGTTATCAGTTGACAACTTTCAGTTTTACAATTGTACCCACGCAGACCTGGCCTGGACGAGTGGCTTAGTTTGATTTCATCTGTTAGCATTGTCCACATTGAACATCCACCCTGTTTTGATTTCTGACAGCCTAGTGCTAGTTGGGTGCAGAGGGTGGGGTTAAGGGTTCTACACGTTTGAAGTGAAGCGTTAATTTACGTTCATGTTTCATCTGCATTGTGAATCCCTCGAGCCTCATTCTGTCAACTCAGGATTTTTGTACTCCATTTGCTACTGCGTTACCTTTTACACCTTGATGAGAATTGTGGAAGATGCACACGCTCAGGATTTCCTCCAAGATCTAGTTTAGCTTCAGACTTGTGTGGTTTCGTTGGTGAGAAAGGGTTAACGTTGCACGTGAAAAATTGTGCTTTGTGCTCAATATTCTCCGTTTACGTTTCAGTGGGTCAAGATATCCGAACAATTGAATATTAAATGTGAGCCGACGAATTCCTTGAATTTAAATTCTGAGTTTTTGATATTTTTTGTCAACTCTTTATTGTCAAATTGCAAGTCATCTTCTTTTTATTGGAGGGAATTAAGATATGAGGACAATGTGCCATTAATTCAAACATCAAAGAAGAATTGGACTGAACGCCGACCTGCGATTCTAATTTTGTGTCTTGCATGTTGTTTGGTTTAACATGTGGATTGGACTGTGTGCTGCACCCTCAGTAATTTTGGGATTGAGGGCGTCATTTGCGTTGTGTGTTTTTAGCAGCTGAACATGTTTTCGTATAAATTATCCAGTTGGAAAAAGGATCTGTGTTGAAACTGGGGAGCATTGCTGAAGCTGACGAGGATATTATTGAATTTCAGTGTGCTGGTTCATGTTGGTGAATAAATTAGACGAGTTTTAGTGAGGTAACAGGTGACTTGACTCTCCTGCATGGGAAGATGAAGATTTATCCCTGTGTTCAATAGCTTGATTTAGATTCATGGTCGTTTTGATTTGTTCCAAGCGTGGAGTGCTCGTACATGGCCAAGCCAAAGTCAAGCCAGTGGAAGTGTAATTTGAAATAAGCCTGAAGACGAGGGCAGTTTAATAAGTAGTGGAGCGATTTAAAAAAAAACGTGTGTTCGTACATCGTACTCGGCGTTTTGGATTACGATGTACGGAGGGCTGAGGGCTTCTCTCTGCTAATTTCTGTCTAATGTGAATTTGTGGGCTCATTGTTTGAAAAGAAGGAAATTTGAGAACAATGGTTCAGTTGACAGGGAAGGAAAAGAACAACAATTCCATCTTCATGAGTCTAATAGACTCGAATTCGAATAAAGGAATGTCGGCACAGAATGGATTCAAACCACAAGTAAGAATATCCTTATTTATGTTGATGTGAATTGGGTAATCTAAACTCAGATATGGATGAATTTCTGTATGATATCGTGAAAATATATTAAACATTTTCTTTTCGTATTCATGGTTTCGTTTTCGTGTTCGTCCAATTTCTGGTTCTTTGTGAAGTGAACATGCAACTTTCATAATTGGTATTGACAGGCTCGGATTCTGCTAGCATTGTATATTGTGTTTACCTATATAGTTTGATTTTGAGCTAAGTGTCTGTGGTTGCGTTTTGTGGTGAGGATTGGGGATATTTTGTGAATCTTCTGTTCTGAGCTGTTCTGTGGCGAGATTTTGCATACGGAAGTGAAACTTCAGCATTTAGTATGGCGTATTTTGCGTTGTTTGGTCAAATGAGTATAAATAAAAATGAAAATATATAAAATATAAACCCAAATAATTACTTAAAATTAATGTTTGAATGAAACGGAGTGAAGCTTTTAATTTAACGTTTTTAAGGACAAGTTTGCAAAATTTGAACCCATGCACCATGGGAAATTGAGTATTGGCCTTGACAATGCTATGTAATTTGACTTTAGTTGTAGAAGCGTCATTAGTGGTTTCTAAGTGAAGAAGAACCGCGTTTAATATATGTTACTTATGTGAAATGTGAACTATCGAGTTTCCAATTCGTATCCATACCATTGTGTCTGGAAAAACAAGTGATATTTTAGCTGTGAAAAATGGCATATGCAAACGAGAAGCTAGTCAAACAACTTAGATTAGTTTATAGCAGGTTGGGCATGTTTTGGCACATTACTTTTGACCTTGACCACATGAATCTCTGAATGCGCTGGAGAAGATAAGTACGAGATTTCTACGTGAATTTTTCCTTTTAATGGTTATTTGGAGTTTAGACTGTCTTGAGCTTTGGTTGACACTTCAAAGTCATGAAAATTTCAGCATTGTTTTGCATAATTTTGAATTTTTTAATGCAAGTTCTAATTATACTTGTCTAATGTATGTGGCAACTTGAATTTTAGCGCAAGAACATACTGTGAAGGTTGTTTCTTGTTTCATTTCATTATGTCTACTGGAAATCGTTTCTATAAAGGTTGCCATTAGGGTTTGTTTTGTCTAGTTTTGCTTGACGTGCAAAATATTGCTTTTTTTGAGTATTATTGGCTCAATGTTTCCCTGACGTTTGTGGTGAAAAGGTTGCATTTAAGGGCTGTATAATAAGTTTTGTGAATGATGACAAAATATTTTTTATGTCTCTAAGGGCTGTTTTCCTAGTTTTGCCTGGCATTTGTTGATGAAAGCTAATCCGTTTAAGGGTTGTCTCAATATTTTTGCCTGGCGTTTGATGGTGAAGCGTTCCCTAGTTTAAGCTAAGGGTTGTCTCATTAGTTCAATAATTTTTCACAAAGATTATTGGTAAAGATTGAAGTAAGAACTACTTACCGGTTTTTGTCGTAAGTATGTTTTTATTGAAAAATTAATTTATGGGAAATGGCTAGGATTAGTTGAAAAGGCGGATTTTCATTTGAGAATTCGTGACCAAATATTTATTCAGTCATAATTCCTCGTGATCAGATGATTCAGCTGAGAATGACGAGTTCGAGCTTCTTGCTTTTATAGCCCTATATTCCCTGTTTAGCCAGTTTAGTCCATTTGGAGAACAATGCGTGTGTTGTCTGTCTGGTCGGTCAGAGCTAATTTTCTTGAGATTTACAGGTTTTTCTTTGAAGTTCATTAATTTTGGGTTGATTAGATTAGGAATTATGGGATTTTTTCGCACTTTCTTCGTGAGCCTGATGTTTACATGGTAATTCTGAGGGCTGAAGACTTTATGGCTCACAAGTTCACCTAGTTTGAAAGAGATTCGGCTGGTTTGATTTGAAAAATGCGATTGACATGACAGACCAGACGCTGTGCTCAATGGTTCAATGCATTTTAAACTTTATTTCAGTTGCCTGTCAAAGTCATAATTTACATTGCATTGGATTTCAAGATATCGTGCCCTATCTGGTCTGCGTTGTGTAGATTCTGTCAAACTTCCTGGTACGAGGTTCTGGTTTTCATAAATATTTTAGGGTGTATTTGTTCCACTGAAAACGAAATTATTCAATGTTTGGTTTGCAGTTCAAGCCCATACACGTGCATAGCGAGTTAGAAAGAGACTGACTTTGAAGCATAATCCATAAAAACAACATTAAGCAGTTGTCTGTAATTTGTTCATAACAAAGTGCCAATTAAGACGGCCCTAAGCTATAATTACATAATGAATAATTTCAGTGTTAGCCTTTTTTGACGGCTGCCGGGAGAGGTTTGGTTTGTAAATTCTTCAATCGGAACACGTGTGTGTGTGTATTGCTTACATGGAGGCGTGAATCTGAATAAGAATATAATTATGTAATTTTGACTCTTGACTTTATAAGTTGTTAAAAAGTGTGTGGGTACAGGAGTGTAAACACTATAAATCTGAAGGACATGAGATGAGGCTAAAGGAGATGAAGGCTCGGATTCATTTGTCTTCTTCTCATCCTCTGCGGGCTCTAAACCGTGACAAGGTGTGAGATTTGGTGTCCAGGAAAAATATGAAATTATGCAAATGGGTTTTTAGGCATCACGTAATTTGTGTTGAATTTTCTTGTGTTTTGGGGATGAGTGATGAGATGAGTTTGGTGGGAAATTTTGATGAATTTGAAGGAATGCTTAAAGATTGAAGGCTGTCAGGCGGTCGCCATAAATTAGCGGTAATTTGGCGCATAAAATCAAATATTGAATTGAACTATTTACAAAAATGTCGCAGATTGTGTTACGGAATCTTCCGTTTTTGATGCACTCGTCAAACATTCAAGCTTTTTAGACAGCCGACAGCCCTCGTGTACCACCGCATCCAACGCAGATTTTAACCCGCCATATTTTGAGCAGATGAGCTTTGCTTTTAATATTTGACTTTAATTTTATCAAAATGGAGTCCCAAATATTATGTCAACTTTTGAAATATTTGTCAGACTGTTTTTTCATAAAAATAGGAAAACACGCAGTTTTTCTGTCGACAAGCAACAAGCATAATGGAGCACATTTCGAATGGCTCCATTTTAGATGTAATTATGTAATACGCGGAAACAAACTTAAATATTGCTGTTGTTTTATTAGTTTTTGAGAATTTAAGCAGAATTTTATGTTCTGATGCAACATATTGTGCTTTGTTTTACGTTTCTACTTAAAAATGCACTCAACAATAACCCGTTGCCCATTTTTAGCCAATGTGGCTAGGCATCGTTCATCCGGTATTGCGAATTGCGACCGTTGTGTTGGTTTTTTGGTGTTTATATTTAACGTGTGCCCATTGTCAATTCATTGCTTGAAATAATGGTTGATGTTTGTTGATGGCCCATTTTGCAATAAAAAAAATCAATTTACGAACCAGGTCTAATGAATTGAGGCACACGAGAAAGAGAACATCTGATTGCCGGCATGATGTGTGGGCTGTTGATTGGTTTGATTGCTTTCTCGTTTAGTTGACTTAATTGAAGTTAATGAACATACAATGTGGGCTACTTTTTAATGGAATTTGGATTTGGAAGTGGTTTCTTATTTCAAACAGCAATATTGCAGTCAAATGAATTTATCAATTAGATTTTGGACCTCCATCAGCACTAATTGTCACGTTTACGTTTACGTTGCATCTCAATTTCTACGCAGAACGCCGGTTTCAATTTCGATGTCTCATATTTTATTGGATAATTGGCTGTAAATATTGCATTTTATGGAGTATGGTCTGATTGAATGAGAAAATGTATTAGGAAAACCCGTTTCAATTCATTCAAGAACCGCTCTCTCGAGTTTGAAATTTGAAATTGTAAATCTGTTTTCCACTGAAACCTTGCGGTTTGGTTTTGGACTAACGCCATTTCTAATTCATGATATTTCGTGGAGCATATCGGAAGTAGAATGTTAATACTAAAATCTTGAATTCTTTTACTCTTTTCAGTCGAAACAACGGGCGTCCATCAAATGGCTTCTGAGCAAAGCCTACAACAATAAGACACCTGAAGAGCTTGCCGACCCGTTCTACAAAGATCATGAGGTGAGGAATGAAGCGGAGACTTTTTACACTTCACTTCTGCATTCTGTACATCCAAAATTACGCTTCAAAGCCTTAAAAGCTACAAGGCATGAGTTACAGTTTCGATTGAATATTCTGTATTGCGGCGGAATGTTAAATTTTTTATTTTACTAACAATGGACGATATATTTACAACTAAATTGTGACTTGACTGGCTAAAAATGAATATACTTAAACATAAAACAGGATGATTTGGATTTTAAATAATGTTGTTGACTCAAACAGGAATCGAACCCGTGTACATTCATTTTCATAATAAAATAAAGTTTTCTGTGTTTTCCTTTTTCCGTTAGCATTTAGCATATTTGGAAATCGTACATGGGAGTCGTTACAGTGTAATGCTTTCTTAAGGCTGACAACACAACTGGTCATATTATATTGCACGTTTCAGCACAACCTAACCTAACTGAAAATATGACAAGATGTCTCTTAAACGCATATTTCGAAATCGTAGATGGGAGGGATTCTTCAAACTTTAATGCTTTCTTAAAAGTGACCTCTTGTCACTTTTCGTATTATTATCTGCCCGTTTCGACACGAGGTAACCTAACTAAGAATATGACAAGTTGTCATTCATAAAATCGTATTTTGTAATCGTTCCAACATGACAATTTATATTGTGTAATGATTTTCTTACGGGAGAAAACTTGTCATATTTTTCGTTAGGTTGGATTCTGTTGAAACGTGCGATGAAATATGACAAGCGATTAGCCATAGGAAAGCAATACACTGTAGAGATTCCCTTGTACGATTTAAAAATTAAACTATGCCTCTCGGTAGAACGGGAGCATTCAAAAGACGCGTCCCTGAGTCCAACAAGGGAAATTTTAAATTTAAATGCAATATTCTCGATTTAAAAAAAAAAATATTATATGAATGCATTCTTTGAAAAAAAAGTTTGGTATAATTCTAAAAACAAAGAAAATGCAGCATTGGGCGACTACATAAGCAAACTAACCAAATCACGCAAAATATAGTGTTTTTGCACAAATATGACGGTAACACGTGATCATTGGCTGCTTTTAACGTCTGTTTATGATACTCACTTCACTTCCGCTTACCGCCTCCCGTCTTAGTGCTTATCATCATCGTCATCTGCAACTCATCTCATTCGTTCGTTTGGCCCGACGAATTTCTTTCTCCCCTTTTTGGGATGGAGCATTTTCTTTCAGCTACTTTGTTATGGGAAGTTAGCATTCAGTGGCGATGGAGCGGATTTGAATTGATATGCTGCCTCATTGTAATGCTGAAGTAATCAGTCTCTTACTGATAATCATAATTTATGCGGATGGCTTGCAGACGTAGATTTAGTCGTAGACTCATGTTTCATGTCACCGCTTTTGTTTATCGGTTCGTTTCTCAATTTTGTTTATGAATGCTTCTCTTCTGTTGTTCGTAATATTTTGTGGGAATTCTATTTCTAATTTGTGAAATTAAATATTTAGACCAAAATATTGCGTGAACAAAGTAAACATTGCTGTTTGTATAAAATAAAATACAGCTGATACGGCACGTGTGTGCGGTCTGGTAGACCTAGAAGCTAGAACCTTAGGAACATCTTCCATCTTCCGTCTTGTAATCCTTGACTTGACTTGACAGTTGTTGGATGTTCCTTGTTCCACAGACACCACAGTGTAAATATTTTATTCAACCTAATGGGATTTTATGAGACGCCTCATTTGTCAAAGTACTCCCAGTACGAAGATTCGGCTTTTAGCTTTTAGCCTAATATTCTCTCTAGCAGATTCAGTTCAGTTCTTGGGAGACTGTGGAGTCATTCGTCTTCCCTAACTTGGTTTGGATTGATTTTTGTTTCACTTTGAGTGATTAGACTTTCTTTACGAGTTACAAGTTTCAACTTTTCTAGACTTTTTGTGTGGGCGAGGAGCTAGCATGGAATCGCCCAATGGATGTCGTATTTTCAGTTGCATGGGTTTTGTAATGCAGTGTATTTATTTTTCGCTATTGCCCGATCGATCGTCGGCGACGATCGATGGCGTCGCATAATAAAATTTAGAATTAGAGCAAATAATCGACTATGAAATATTAGGCAAAATTGTTAGAAATTAGAATATTTAAAAAATATATTTGTTTGACGCTGACATTTCATTTTGCTGTAGATTTCAGAGGAATAATTTAGAGTCAATAATTCATTTTTTTTTTTAAATATTGGTAATATTGCTAGTTTGAATATTTAAAGTGTGAATTGGCTAAAATATGTGTTTGAAGCTGAAATTCTGCGGAATATTTCAGAATTTGATAGTCAACAGTTGAGTCAAATTTTTTTTTGAATTTTTGATTAATATTGGCAATTTTGTTAGAAATTTCAATTTAAAAAATATGAATTTGCTAAAATATTTTTGTTTGACGGTGTCGTTTCATTTAGCTGCAGATTTTAGCTAAATAATTCAGAATTAGATTAGCAAATAATTGATTTTTGATTTATTTTTAAAAAAATACTGGCAATATTGTTAGAAATTAAAATATTTAAAAATATGAATTGGCTAAAATCTATGTGTTCGACGCTGAAATTTGACTGTAAATAGCTCAATACTAATTCAGCATTAGATAAGAAAACAAATTAGCTGATTTCTATGACTTTTTTCTAGGGTGAAGAACATCTGAAACCGCATATAGTGAAGGGTTTGTCAGATGCAGAATTGTACTGCCTCGCCCTTGGGAATCTCTATGCGGACCCCAACTACAGCCAGCTCTCTCCATTTGGAATTGTTCAGGCTTTGGCCAGGAAGGGCGTTTATGTCCAAACACCTCCGGATCTCCAAGTCACGGAAACCGTTCTCATTCAGAATAGGCCTTTACGAATTGTAAGTTTGGCTATATAGTTGGAATTTCATTTAAAAATTAAATCATGTATGGATTTTTATTGAATTTCATCTCAATTTCAATTGAAAGCTAACTTTTGCTTAAATCAATCAAGAATCATCGAAAATTATTGCGATATTTGAAGAAAATCCTGAAATATTTCAAATATATTCGAAAAAATACCAAAATAATGTTCTAAAACGTATGCAAACATAATACTAAAAATTCATGGCGAAAAATGCAAGCAGTGAGGCAAATTATTTGACCTCAGAGGCAATTGAATCAAGAAGATCAAGAAAAATTGAGCAACACAATTGACCTCGAGGTTCGACCATGTGCTATAATGGTGAAGGGTGAAGCACAGTACGCGTGTAATCAGAATTTCACCCACATGCACTTTTCTAACCGAAACGAATTTGGTCAATCTGTCAATATGCTAATGTTACACTTCCTATTTGGTGAAACTGGTTGACAACATTATTGGACGTTGGACGTTGGACGTGCTAGAATTTTTTAATAGAAATCAGTGTGAATGTCGAGTTCACTTTCGTTTTTGTCAAAACCAAACCACGAAGTTCAGTGGGTGGATTTGAGCCATTAAACTGATTGGTATCGATTTCTAATTTGGTTAGTATTTTTGTGAGTACGATGTACGATTCTTTGATTAATTGTGGTTTTGATTGAATTACAGAATGCCCATATGGCTGTGATTGAAGCAATGATGGTTCTACACGTTCGTGAGCTCATTTCCACGGACCGAGTTGTGAGTACTGTGCAAAGATATGGTCCTGCAGTTCATCCTCGTAAGTGTTATATTTGAATATTTGTTGGAATTGACTTTTGCTTTCTTTTGCTTTTGGGAATAATAATTTGTTTTCATTTCATCTTTCATGTGTGTTAGATTCTAATTCACTTCTGTAGATGGTACTTTTAATCTTTTTTTTTACACTATTTGTGTTGTATTGTATTTGTCTTTTCTTTTAAATTCTTGACTTTCTGTAAATTCTTTAGATTAGTTTGAATTTTGACTTTCTCTCTGTACTAACATTGGGCGACAAGGCTTTACTCGTATTTAACCCTCAATGTTTTTGGACTTGCTCTTTTAAAGTTAGGCTTTGGTTCGGTGCAGGTGAGATGCCGTCAGATACGGAAGAAGCCCTTCTGCTCTGGATCAATCGAGCTGTTCTCGCCATCAAAGAGTATATTCAAACAAATAATTCTCGTGAACATAAATTGGTGAGTGCAAAATAAACAAAAATAAAATTCGTTTAGAATTTATATGACTGAATTAGGAATATTTTTAAATTTAGTCTATTGTACAGAGTACGTCACCCACCAGGATTGTTCTTGCTTTTGAGAAATGCTGCAGCCTAATTGTAAAAAAACAATTGACGGCCTTGAAATATGTTAAAGTTGAAACTTTTGCCGATAGAAGGAGCTTTTGAATTTTGTCGAATTTTTGTTGTATTATTGCGGAAAATTACACCTGACATGGACGAAAGATCCTGTGGCAAAAGTGATAATTGGGAATAATTAGAGCTCAATATTATACTTTTGTACTTATTCGAAGTTGGCGTTGCTATGCCCAATTTTTTTGTTCAGCAACTCGAGTTTTGTTGAGTTCTTGTTGTATAATTCCGCAAAATAACGCTGACATGGACGAAAGATCCTGTGGCAACAGCGACAGTTAGGAATAATTCAAGAATAATATTATACTTTTTCCACTTAATTTAAAGTTGGCGTTGCTAGTTGCTATGGGCAATATTTGTGTGCGAAAACTCAAATTTTTGTTGAATTCTTGTTGCATAATTGCGCAAAATTAAACTTGGCATTTGACATGGACGAAAGATCCTGTAGCAACAGCGATAATTAAATTAGAAATATTTCGAGCAATTATTTGCACTTTTTTGAAGATGGCATTGCTATGGCCACAATTTTTTGTCAAAAACTCGAAGAATGACATCAAATCGGTTGCGCATGTACAGAAGATTTTCACAGCTTTGTCTAAGTTGACGTTGCTATGGCCTATTTTCTTTTCCTAGAAAACGAAAAGAATCACCTCAAATCGGCAACGGAAATGTGAAAGATTTTGACAGCTTCTCCCAAGTTGGCGTTGCTATGGTCAATTTGTTTTCCTCAAAAGCTTGAAGAATGACCTCAAATCGTTTGCAGATATACCAAACAATTTGATCAGCTGCTATCTTGATTCTATTGTCTACATTTTAAGTTTAAATTTAAATAGAACTTAAGTTAAATATAGTAGACTCGGCCCGTTGGTTCAGGTGAACAATTCCTTCGACCACCGTGTAAATCAGTAATGGAATAGCCTAACTTTGATGTTATGGTTTACCCGAATGCTATAAATCACTATTTACATTGACGATTGACGCATGTTACTTGGACCGCGTTCTAATTTCTAATCATCCTCTGCTTGGATTACTTGTATCAATCCCTGATATCTGTTATTTCAGTCACCCTCTCAAGTGGAGAGCTGGAATCATTTGCCATTATTTCAAGACTTGAGTGACTTGTCTGACGGAGTAGGCCTCTCGGCTCTACTTGCCTTCTACTGTCACGAAGAAGTTTCACTCACAGAAATTACGGTTCCAAATCCCGCCGAACCACTGAACGTGTCCGAATCTCTTTGGAATTTACAACTTATTCAACGAGTGTGTAAAGACTCACTTCCCTTCAACGTGTGCCACTTTAGTCTTGAGGACTTGCTCTATCTACATGAGTCTATGAAACAAAATATATTTTCCTTCATGGCGGACTTATTCAATCAAGTGGAACTGAATCCTTCTCCAGCCGTCAAAATACTCGGCTCTCATCTTCAGCATACTCGACTTGGTAAGGGTGACATAATTGTATTCGTTTCCAGGGCTGGGCAAAATCGTTAGAAATGAATTTTCTAACTCATTGACCAAAAACATCTAAAATTCGCTTTCAAAATCCCAAAATCAAAATCAAGTCACTTTTAGCTGTCAAAATCAAATCTTCAAATCAAAATCAGCGACGTTTTTGGACTTAAAATCGTGATTTTGAAATGGAGTCGTGATTTAAAATCTCCATTTCAGCTGAAAATCGTGATTTTTCAGGTCAAAATTACATATTTTAAAAATCATACAAAATCATGTAATTTCTTCAAAATCAAAATCCGAAAATCAGAATCCTTTAGATGGCCAAAATCTTTGATTTTCAAAATCAAATGATTTTGCCCAGCCCTGGTCGTTTCGTGTAAATCAAAATTCTGTGAGTATTTTTCGATCAAAATGATTTGGGTGAAAAAATCGGAGATTTGACCAATTTCCGGTCAGCTGCGACGAAATCGAACCATTTTTTGTAAAATAATTTTAGAAAATGAACGTGTTTGCTTCCTAGAAGAATGGTTTTGCCTGTTTGCTTCCTTGTAAATCAGGCTAGAGTGGAATGTATCATCTTCATTTTGATTAAGCTTTATTGCTACTGTTTAAATGCAATTTTAGACAGTTGAGATGGTTTGGATGCCCGAATACATTTACATTAGGGTTTCGGTAGGTTAGGTTTGATTTGACCATTTGCGGACTGGAGACTTGGGGATCTCTAGAAATTGTTAACCGTGTCACGTGTATGAATTAATTGAAATATTTTCCGTCTCATAATTATCATGCTTACCCTGAAGGAATGCACGGAGCGGGAGACGGAAGTGCTCGGATGAGACGTGGATTTGTGTACCAATCCCAAATTGCAACTATACCAGATCTCAGGCCTTCACTTTATTCCTATACTTCTTCATTCGCAGGTTTGACAAGTACTAACTTCGGATTTAGCAGTTAACCTGCGTGAAATGTGACGTGATGTGGCCTAACCCTAATTTAGTTGAGAATTGAGACTTGGAGTCTATGTATTTGTATTTTGCATGCCGCATGCGTCTCAGCCTTTGGTGAAAATTGACAATGGGGTTTTATTTACTAGTTTAATATTTAATTATTTGTAGAAATGTGTTTGAATTTTGATTCGGTGATTCGGCAGCAAATGTTGAAATCGTACATGAAAAATTCTAATGATCCTCCTAGTTAGGTTTTGCAGTTACACGCAATATAATGTGACAAGTGGTAAACCCTAAGAAAGCATTGAAGTTGAATTCTATTTGAACCATAGATGGGTAACAGGCTCTCCGGCCCGCCGGAGGGCCGAGGACCTACTTTGTGTTTGCTTAATGCTAACTTATGGGGAAAAGGCCCTACGGCCCTCCGACCAAAAAAGGCCCTCCGGAGGGCTGGAGTGCCGGAGGACCTAGGTTGGCCGGGGGGCCGGAGGGCCTAACAAGTACCCATCTGTGATTTGAATTTCTATATGTACGATTTCAAAATATGCGATCCGGGAGATCGTACATGACAAATGACAATTTGTATAGTGTAATGCTTTTCTTGAGGGACACTACTTGTCGTATTTTAGTTAGTTGGGCGCTGCAGTAACGTCCGATATAATGTGACAAGTGGTCAATCTTTAAGAAAGCTTACAGGGATTAAATTCCCATGTGCGATTTCAAAATATGCGATCCGGCAGCATATTTTGAAATCGCATCGTACATGACAATTTTTATAGTGCAATGTTTTTCTAATTGGAAACAACTTGTCATATTTTTAGTTGCTCTAGGTTCTTCCGTAGTGGTAGTGCGAAATATTGCGAAAAGGGGTCTGCCGTAAGAAAGCATTATATGTATGTTAAAGTTTTCACGTACGATTTCAAATTTGCGATACGGCACAGCAAATTGCATGCACGTGACTAGCTGTGGCTGTGACCCGTTAATTCGTGTGTCTGACCGAGTAATCTATATTAATTATCATGTTTGCTCAGAATGAGGCATGTTGAATGTTGTAGGTTTAGTCTTGCCTTGCACGTTCCGCGAAGCGGTGATTTTGTTTATATGTATCCATTACGTAGTGTATTGTATTGACTTTTAATTTGTAGCTAGTGTTGACTATAGTTCCCTGATATGATGTATTACGTATTATACAACCTACGGAATATTGCATGAAACGCTATGATTTGTCAAGTAAACTGTAGCAATAAAATGGAATGTGAATGTACTTCAAGTATCCTTCCAACGTAGGTTGAGTTAGCCAGTGAATATTGGCGTAGGAAGCACTTTTGGGTCGACTTTGCATGGGTGTACTTATTGCTCACTACTTTAGACTCGGCCTGAGCCTTTGGGGGTATATAATTATGCCAGAAACTGGATGACATTGAGAAACTGAAGACAGAAGAAGATTAATTTCGTTTCTTGTATCTATTTGGCATTTCAGATAGGAATGCGATACGGTCCCAATCTGCCAGTTCCACTCCTAAGAAGATGAACACTGTTCAGATTCATGAAAGACCTAGAAAGTCTGCGACGAACATTTACTTAGGTGATGCGTCGAGTGGGCGAAGATCCCCAACTAGTGCTTCTGTTGTGTCTGTTCCAGTACGACGTTCTGGAACGCCGCAGGACTTCCATGAAAAAGCACTTTCTGAACGGTCGAATCATAAGGATCAGAGGTTAGTAAAATTGCTGGTTGTTGATTGGACAGCCTGTATACGAGGGTTGTTTCATTGGTTATTAGTTTTTAGCTATTTTTAAAATCTGTAAAACCGACAAAAATTAATGGATATACTTAAAGCTTTCAGCAAATTTAGAGTAATCACTGAATTACATTCAAGCAAAAGATTGTGCAAAAATATGCAAATTGACAGTTTTTATTGGAATTTTAACCCAAGGAAATTATTTTCACCTTTTCAAAGTTGCTTTTCTACATTTTGTTAAAAAAAATTTCCCTCATTTTTGTTTTGTATCTGAGCAATCGCTGATATGCAACCTTGAAGACAAGGCCATTCCTAGATGTTTAAATTTATATGCATTTGCGTCCAGCCATTTTTGTTTCACAGGTTTTTTTTAAATGTCAGCAAAAAAGTCGCTTTTTCGTAAATTGTAAAATAAATGATTTCATCCGTACCGTACTGCTTTGTAAAATCTCTTGAGAATCGTACCAAAAACATTGAGGTTCGTGTCTGCTCAAGTATTGAAATCGTTGTCGAAAAATATGCAGGGGCAAAGATTTTGAAATTGTGCACAATATTGTGAAAAAACGAGATTGTCGATTAAAATTGTAATTAACTGTCCCTGTCGATATTCTTGCCTAATTTTTTGCTGAAATTTAAAGTTTTTACTTTAAATATTTTGACATTTTCAGCCAAATTCATTCATTTTGGTCGGCTTTACAGCTTTTCCAAAATGGCTTAAAATCATTGAATTGAAACAACCCTCGTACTTACTGTGTGGCCTAAAAATCACGAATTTTGTGAAAAGAACGAGATAGTTCACTAAAATTGTAATAAAACTGTCAATGTCGATATTTTTGCCCAATTTTTTTGCTGAAATCTAATCTAGTTATTACTTTAAAAATATCTTGAAAGTTTCAGCCAAATTCATTGATTTTTGTCTTTTTTACAGCTTTCCCAAAATTGCTCAAAATTAATGAAAAAACCCTCGTATTTGCTGTGTGGCTTAAATAGAAAGAACGATTTCTTTTGCTGTACTTCAGGTATTACGCCAATTCGAGTGAAGACTCCGAAGAATTCGTTGTCCATCGTCAACGGAATGTTCCAACGCTATCTCAAGTCATTCGATCCGTGTCACCATCTTCTCAAGACGAGCGGAGTAGTCCAGCCAGTCGAATGTCAACTTCTAGAAATATTTCAATGAATAATGATTCGGGTGACGATTCAGGAATTCCGGCTGCAGGCAGGCCAAGTAATTTAGGAGCAAATAAAACGTCATATGCCGGTCGACGGTCTAGGAGAAACTCGTTTACTGAAGCGGATTCTCAGCTTACTGTTGAGAACTTTGGTGGATCACAAGACAATCTGAATCGGCTGGTGATGGGCAAGAATCCGGATAAGGAACCTGCAGTTCTCGCGGATTCTATGGTGTCACCGGTCAGATATCCTAAGAGGAATTCTTCTGTGGAACCTCCGGATTTTTCAACGCCTCCTGGTAAGATACTGAATACTGACAACCAGAGCTCGGAAATGCGAGTACTTTGAGTTTGAGCCAACCGCGAACGTGAAAAGTGTACACAAAATGTGCAAAAATCGGAAATCGGCAAAAAACGCACTTTAAAATACAAAAAAGTGTGCTAGAAAACAAAATTGCGTAAGTACTAAAAAGCAGCATAAATACATTAAAAACATAAAAATGCTCTTAAAAACACAAAAATGTGCTAAAAACTGGAAAGACACTAAGAAAACAACAAAAATGCGCTAAAGCTCTAAGGTATATCCAATCCAAAGCAAAAAAATGTTTTTCAATGTCCTCCGGCATAGCACGGAAATGCATGTGCTAAATATCCGCGAAAAGTGTACAAAAAATGTGCTAAAAATCGGCAAGAAATGCGCTTACACAGAAAAAGAAGTCTTAAAAAATAACGATGCGCTAAAAGCAATAAAGGTGTTAAGTTAAAAGTTAAAATAACAGCAAAAATGCTTTAAAAAACAGCAAATATGCGCTATAAACAACAAGAATGCGCCAAAGAACAGCACAAATACGCTAAAAACACAAATATGCAAAAGTAAATGTTTTAATTTGGTAAAAAAAAAAAAAAATGCGCTTAAAAACAACAAAAAGTATTTGAAAACAATAATATGCTGAAAGCAATAAAAGTGCTAAATCACACAATAAAAAATGCATAAAAATAGCAAAATGTGCTTAAAACAACAAAAATGCGCTAAAATAGCAAAAATGTGCAAAAGTGCGACGCAATAAATGTTTTAAATGTTGCTAAACTCTCAAAAAATGAGAAAAAATATGTTAATACTTTTTGGTTTCCAAACCCAAATAAATGACCTGACTCGGACAGATCCGAAGCTTCATGCCACAGATGATGTTCAAGAACAAAAAGATGTTTTGACACACATTTCCGAGCTCTGGTGACAACCGACAACGGAACAAGTATTCAAATTTAATATAATTTTGAATCGCAGCACATGAACGAGAAGCAGCTGGAAGTCGAAGCGTGAGGAGTCAGAGCAGAGAACGGAATACGAGCGTGAATGAAGAACCATTTTACGGGAAGAAGAAATTGAATTACACGTTAGAATCCAGCGAGCATTATATTCCTGTTCAGCAACAGCTTCACAGAGCTCAAATGTCAGCTGAGGATCCATATACAAGCGGAAACTTCAATCAACAGCCACAATCTCCTCAGGAGCCGCTCCAGCCTCAATTTCATACGCAACGATCCTCTCAGCAGCCTCACCAGTCATACCAACAGCAACAACGACATCCTCAGGACAATAATGTGACCGTCTATGTCATGAATAGTGAAGGTCATCTTGGTGGGCTTGGAGGTATTTTAAATGACATTATCCTTTCAATCTGGCTAGTTAGCTTATGGTGACTGGAAGAATGCTGTGTTTCTCCGTACGGGTTTTGGCGAACCACACATTACACATATTCGAACGTGAACATACATGCTTTTCAGTGTATCTGAATATTGCATGTTGTTTTCACCGTTCATTTTTGCGAAATTTACGGAATTTAATTTTTGTTTACGCTATATCGTAAGATTAAACATGACGGATGCTTCGCGATGACCTATGACCTATTGCTCAAGGTCAACATATACGAGGGTTGTTTCTTGAATTTTGAGCCATCTTAGAAAAAGCTGCAAAACAGACAAAAATGAATGAATTAGGCTGAAACTTTCACCACAGGTTCATAATTTCATAATTTCAGTAGATTGCAGCAAAGAATTACGTAGAAATATGCATATTGACAGCTTCTATTGCAATTTTAGTCGAACATTGGGTTTAAAAAAAAAATAACAATTCAAATTTTCAAAATCTTCGCCTCTTCTGCCTATTTCTCGACAAGACTTTCCACAATTGAGCAGATATGGACTACCATGTTTTTGATAAAAAATAAAATAAAAGAGAGTTAGAACTAGTAGTACGCACGAAGTAATTTATTTTAGGAAATTACCGAAAATCGATTTTTTTCTGTCATTTTTTGAAAAAATACCTGTAAAACAGAAATAGTTGGACTACAATTCATGAAAATTAAAGCAAAAATAGGAATTTTAGTACATTCACTGGAGCGTATCAACGATTACTTTTGGTAACGCAAAAGAGAAAATAAGAAATCAAATGTCAAAGAAAAAGGGTAAAAAATTCTTCTAAAAAATTAGAAAATAAATTTTCGCCTAAAGCAATAAAAACTGTCTAGATAGCTATTTTTGCCCAACTTTTTGCTGCAATGTAACTGAGTTATTACTTTAGATGCTGTGAAAGTTTCAGCCCAATTCATTCGTTTTTCTCTGTTTTACAGCTTTTCCAAAATGACTCAAAACTCAAAATTAATGAAACAACCCTCGTACTCGTACCAATGTGCACCATTAAAAACAAAATCTATGAAATTCCTGAAAGCAATGCTGTGTAACCCGATTAACTGCACAAAATCAAGACTAAGGTTGTCACTAAATTGGTCAACTAGATCTAATTCCAAATTCTAAAATCCTAGATCCTCCGTTGAGAAGCACGAGCATGACGAATCTCTCCCGTCTCTCAGACGTCCCAAATAAACCCGTGAACATTGTCTACCTCCAAAATCCTTCTAGCAACGGAGCTGGAGTACCAAGCTACTCAAGTAACAATGGTTACGGTGATCGTGGCCCATCATACCAATCTCAGGACTATCATCACTCCCAATCCGCTACACTTCCTTCAGGTTCCAGTGGACGTCCATACTCATCCCCATCCGCCCCTTCCCGTCCACAGTGTCACCAAGAAGAACAGTACCGTGTCCAGCAACCTCAATACTCTCAGCCTCCTCGCTCCTCTCGAGATTACTCACCTGAAGTCCAGCAACATCATCAACATCCACATCCACCTCAGTATCATTCTCAGTCCTCTGAGGAATTTGATACGGATGACCTTGCCGCTCAGTTAGCTGCAATTAGGCAGAAACTGGAGGATAAACGGAAAAGAATTGAGTCGGAGAAGGGAAGGATGGAAAATATTGCTTCCAAACAACAGTTTAAACTTGGAAAAGCTGCCTATCTAAAAGCCATAAATAAAGTAGGTTTTATTATTAATTTTGAACGAATTTTGGGCTTAATTTGGGTTTTTTGGGAAATGTTTTTGTGACTATTCATAGCGGGTTGATTCATGAACTTCTTCATGGCTTTGTAGTGTACTATTTTGACAAATTGAATTTTCTCGTTATGAATTGTCGGGAAACCGCTAAAAATTGATAACCATTTGCAAACGTTGCACGGGGCTTTTGGGTATGTGCGAGGGTTGTTTCAAAAGTTTTGACCGATTTGTAGCACCTGTAATACGGACAAAAATGAATGAATTGGGCTGAAATTCCAAACACACTTGAAGTAATACCTTAGTTACATTACAGCAAAAAATTGGAAAAAATATCCATATAGACAGTTTTTATTACAATCTTAGTCGATTTTTGACTGGCCTTGTCAGACAATTTTTATAATTTTTAATTTTGAAAAATTTCATATTTACTTTGCATTACAGTTTACAGTAATCGTTGATGGGCTACCTTCAAGGCTGTACAGTTCATAGAACACAGAATGTGCTTAAATTTTCATGAGTTGAAGTCCAGCTATTTCTGCTTTGCATGTTTTCTAAAAAAAATTGCAGGAAAAAAAATCCATTTTAGGTGATTTGCTAAATAAATTACTTCGTCCGTACTACTTTTTGAAATCTCATGAAATTTTTAACTAAAATATGGTAGTCGATATCTGCTAATAGTTAAAAATTGTTGGTAAAAAATATGCCGAGTTAAAGAATTGAAAACTTAATTTCTTTCTTTGAACTTAGGCAATGTTCGAATAAAAATTGTCTTTCATATACGCGTGTATTTATCCCACTTTTTGCTGCTATTTAACTCAGCTATTGTTAACAGCGTTAAAAGATTCAGCCCAATTCATTCATTATCGTCCTTTTCACAGCTTTTCCAAAATCGGTCAAAACATTTGAAACAACCCTCGTATGGTGTATGTATTGTATCTTAATTCATGATATTTTCAAAGGATAAAAAGGAAGGGTTTGGCGATGGTGGCTTAACATTAGGTTCTTCTGGGATGAGAGACTCGCTCGACGTCGGTTCGGTTTCTGTACGGAAGAAGCAGCTTAACCTTAAGGTGGCCAGGCTTTAAATTAAATAATGTTTTTGAAAACAAATGTTTCTTGCTTCGGGCTTCTGGCCCACGTGTCATTCAGTTCATGCTTCTACGAGCTACTGCGGCCTAATTACTCTTATTACTCATTCTTCGTTTAACTTGAAAACTGATTAGATAAGCTTGGTAATTAGTAGCTGATAATGCTGCTTTGCATCAACAATTGTGTGTACATTGCGTGGTGCTTGTGTTCCGTGTATTTGTAATGTATTCATTCTCAACTGACACGTTTCAGGACTTGGAAAGTAAATGGTTGAACAACAAGACTGAAGAACAGTGCCGAACTCCAGAAATAGAGAATATGGATGCTGAGACCTACCAAAAATCCTTGGCCAAGTAAGTTGAGGTTAAAGCTGATTGGACTATGCATACTTTGCCGTTTTACTAACTGAAAAGTATCTTGATATCCGATGGCATCAAAATTGTTCAAAATACAAAATACTCCGGCACCACGAAAATACAAAAATACAGAATACACTGCCAGAAGTGTATTTATAATATATGTTTAAAAATAGTATTTTGAAAATACATGTATTTGCCCATCCCTGAACAGAGCGATGGCCTATGACAAGATTTTATGATAAATTGCAACACTTTATTTTCAGAATGAGTAACAATTTGTCGGAGCTTGAAACGGACATTGGTCGCCTGAGTCTTCAACAGGAACAGATTCATAAAGTGCAGAATCAGTTCTTCCTTCACGGAGATTCCAATCCAGCTCCAGGTGACTCAGACACGACGAAGAGGAAAACTTGGACTGTTCCAAGTGGATCTGGATCCGGATCAGGAAGTGGACGAAGCCAATGGGGACCACCCAAACCGTACACCAATCCTGAACCCGTGCCTCAGGATTCACCTCAACGACCCAATCTTTATAACGGAGGCTCAAGGCCTCAGCCCAATCCTCAGGCTCAACCTATGGTTGTGAATAGTTTTAGTGGAACGAATGGAAGCGGATCAGGATCCTTCCGACTTCATACCAATGCGGATTCTCAAGGAAATCGTCTCTTCAAACCAACTGGGTGAGTAATTAAATGTTACAAGTGATTGCCAGGCCACTTCGAACGAAGCACGTCAAAATAGCCAAAACACAAATAGCCAATAAGCCAATGCACTAAACACTAAAACAAAAGCGTTCGAACTTTCTAAATGAATCCTGCAATTTCAATAGTAAACTTACATTAATTATTTTGAATTTTAAAAATTAGTTTACAGATATATTATTTTACAAAATCCAATATACTGGTGTGATTTTGACTCAATATGATTACGGCTAAATTCTCATGCTCAAAACTTGAGAACAGGACAAGCCGCATTTCGTTCCTTGCAGAGTAAAGCCCACCGTGTGTTTATATTTGGCTAGTTACCTTCTTTTCACTTCGCTACATTTTTCAAAGTGTTTAGACGTTGCTTTACGTGCACTTTTATGTGACAGGTTTTGCACAATGTGGTGGGCTACTCGAAAAACCTAGAGAGAGTAGCTCCGTGCTAAACGCATTACGCACGACCTGTCACATAAAAGTGCACGTAAAGCAACGTCTCTAAACACTTTGAAAAATGTTGAGAAGTGAAAAGAGGACAACTAACCTTATTTATACACACGGTGAGCTTCACTCTGACAAGGAACGAAATGAGGCTTGTTCTCTTTTCGAATTTTTAGCATGAGGATTTAGTCGTAATCATATTATAATGCGCGTACATGGAGTCAAAATCACAACTGTATACTGCAAGCTATATTTTATTTTGTACAAAATTCAAAGGTTGCCTTAGCGACAAAATTAAATTTCCAATCGCCTCAGCATAATCTTGCTTCCATTTGAGTTTGAATAAAACTTTAAATCACAATTCGGTCTCAATTATTTTCAAAAACATATTTTAAAAATTTTAATAATAAAATGTAATCAAAATTGACAAGTATAAAGACTCTTCTGCATCTGCACACACTAACCTACTCAAAACCCGGAGTTGACCAAAACTATGACAAAACACTAAATGACGCCTTCATTTTTCCATCTTGATTACTGTAGTGGGAGCGATGAAGGTGGGCTAGAGCCTGAGGGCGAGCGGCCGACCCCACCTCCCCGCCAAAGGTCATCTGCAAATATTCATCATGCACCTCTGCCCACTCCGCCACCAGATGACATGGAACCCCAATCCGTCTCTTTCGTCCAAGACGAGAACAATGCTTCTTCAGGACCAGCCTCCATCGCCTCCAGCTCCAAAAAATCACTTCAGATCACTTCTGGATCCAAAACATACAGAATTACGCCTGAGTCTGGCTCTCCACCGCGGCCTAGTGCTCATCGACTCTTCAATAGTGACGTCACAGGTGTGCTATATTTTGTTTACTCAGAGCCCACCTTGTTTTTTGCACCTGAGTGCTAATTTGAATAATTTGTCCTTGTGTTTATGCAGAACCTTCATCCGATGAGAATGCATCTCTTGGAGAGCGTGGATTTTATATTCCGATGGACAGTGAAGTTCCCATTCGTCCCAAGCCACCTTTGAGAACCAAGGCTCCTGCGAAACGTGGAGAGAGCGGAGGAAGTCGGAATATGTCTGGTGTTCCTCCGGGAAGACGTGATCTCTCTTCAGAGTACATCTCTTCAATTGTGGACCGAGTTCCGATCCCAGTTCCGGATGACGAGGATGAAAATGAGTTCCAAGTTCAGCGCTACACTCATCGACAGTCGTCAGCGGAAGAGGAGAGGGCTGGAGGGGGAGAGCTTGTTATTGATGAGAGACCTCACTTTGACTCGGTAAGGTCTAGCAATCAAATGCAGTGGCTGCGATAAACTGCGATTTAACTCGTTATATTCGTATAAATCGCGATCAGATGCGAGTAAGCGCCGTAGCCTAAGGTAAATGACGAACACATGCGATCCAATGCGGTAGCCTACGATAAATTGCGATTCAATGCGATTAGACACGCGGTAGCCTACAATAAATTACGATAAAATGTTCTAGCATGCTTAAGACGGCTATCAAGTTCGACATAATCTTATAAACTGCGATCAAACACGGTGGCAGGCGATAAATTGCGATCAAATGCGGTAGCCTACGATAAATTGCGATCCAATGCGATCAAACGCAATAGCCTACGATGTGACGATGTGTTGCGATAAAATCCTGTTGTGTGCTTCAAACTGCGATCAACTTCGACATATTCCAATAAACTGCGATCAAACGCATTAGCAGTAGCCTACGATGTATTGTGATAAAATGCTGTAGCATGCTTCAAACTGCGATCAAATTCGACATATTCCTATATAGACTGCGATCAAACACGGTAGCCTACGATATATTCCGTTGAAATACGATCAAACGCGGTACCCTAGGATAAATTGCGATAAAATGCGATCAGACGCGTTAGCCTACGATAAACTGTTATCAAATGCGATAATTTGCGATTAAACGCACTAGACTACAATAAAATGCACAGTACTCTAATACAAGCCAGGTTTTCCATTTAATAGAGTTGATTTGGTCTCTCTCTCCAAGTCCATGCAGGCGCGGCAAATTTTGAATACTTTGACTGACGGGCCCTCTGCCCAATATTA
>JAQFXZ010000255.1:0-23863 GCA_034694025.1 Ceratophysella scotica | reverse complement strand
CCAGCCCGAGGATCGAACCCCGTGTCACTTAAAGGTATCAGAGAACTGAACCAGTAAGCTAAGCCGGCTAGGCTAGGTGTTACGTTTACGTTTGCTATTTCTTCTACGTATTTATGGTTCTTCGGATAGAAATATGGAAATAGATTAAAATTTACAGAAAATTTAAAAGAAAGTGTACAAAATTGACTCAAAAAGCCATAGTTGGTTGAAACTTGAATACTGTATAATATGGATATCCGGAATTCGTTTACAGTTCACGATTTCCGGAATCGTTATCTCGTACAATAAATTTGGTTCTTTTGCTTGCAGATGTTCTTCTTTTCCGTTCGACCTGGAACTATTGAGCAAGTAGCTGAGTATGCCCGCAGCACCAACTCTTGTTTTATGATAAATCTCGGAGCTCCATTCCTTATGGAACTGCATTCCGAGAGACTTCGTGAGGCCCTGCCTTACGTGGACATTGTTTTTGGGAATGAAACAGTTAAGACATTGAAGGAATATTCTTTGAATGCTCGTGCGGGATTCTAAATGAACCTCTGTTTAGGAAGCCAAAGCCTTGTCAGTTGTTCAAGGCTTTGAGACAGATGACCTTGTGGAAATTGCTTTGAAATTGTCAAACTTGAGCAAGCTGAACAAGGCTCGAGCTCGAATGGTTGTCCTAACGCGAGGAAATGAACCTGTTCTTCTGGTTCAAGGTGAGAAGACATTTGAAAGATGATCTGATAATTAATACTTGCTAGTTCCTCCTATACAGCATTCACCAAATCTATAAAAACTCCTCTTCAATATTGAATTGCAGGAGATCTGGTTCTCCAATTTCCTGTCATCGATGTGCCCGAGGAAGAGATTAAGGACACAAATGGAGCCGGGGATGCTTTTGTTGGGGGTTAGATGAAACACATTAACATAAATTCAATGCTATAGATTAAAAAAAACAATACTTATAATTTTGAGTTCTTCAAATGTTTTCAGGATTTCTGTCCCAGTATATCAAGAGCAAGCCTTTGGACACATGCGTTAACTGTGGGATTTGGGCGGCTTCCGTGGTGATTCAGCAATTGGGATGCACTCTCCCTAAAAGACATGAAAAACAAACGAAATATGCCTATTCGTAGACTCGTTTGATACCTTCACTATTTTTGTACATACATATCGACTATTTTTTAAGAATTTCAAAAAAATTCACCTTGAAAAGTTGGACCACTTGGCCAACGCTGTACTGGGAATACCAAGAGAAGTGAATAAATCACACCCTATACTTTTTACCTTTTAACCCTTTTAAATGTTGGAGATCCAAATATACTATTCGGTTTTATTTTCAATTATTTTCAAATTATGGAACTTACACATACTTACATGCTAAGACTACACAGCTATAATTTAAACTAAATTCTGGCGTATGCTAAATTTTTAAATCACGCAATTCGAGCTCAAAATTCAGCATTTAAATTCAAGAGAAATATAATTCAAGATACAGCTGGATTTGGCAGTAAGAAGACAGACATATAGAAACATATATCCACTCAGATTAAGTACATCAGATTCGCAATTTACGATTTGCGACTTATATTATGCCGAGAGTAGAAATATAATATTTCGAAAGGAATACAATATTACCTTCAAATCACAGCATATAAACATTTACATAAAAGCTGACACTTTCATATATTTAATCTCATGCATACAGAAATTATCTAAAGTTTGCAAAACAATAGTAAGCTATTGGGATTAACTTTTTTCTTCAAATCATAAGAAAACTTTTGAAACTTCGTGAAATTACGACTGTTTTCCGATGAACCAGAGGAATACGCGGCCAAAGCAATTTTTTGGCGACAATAAATAATAGCCGCACTTAATTAGCGTAACTGCTCATTTCAATTTCCTAGCTCCTAAAAATCTTGTATCTACCCTCAGTGTCCATTGAGACCTAGAAATTTGAATTGCAGAACAACGTTACAGAAAATTTATTTATGATTTGATGAAAAAGTTGACTCCAAAACTCAATTAAGCGTGATTGTATGGAGCACAATTACAGAGTCAGAAAAACCAGTATGCACAGACCACTGGTATTCAAGCAAGCACTACACAACATATTGCGCTACGGTGCTCTGCGTGCAGTGTGATATGTTAAAATTCTTGCCAAAACGTGATTTACAAATTACACATTTATAGCGTTGTTCGTGCCTATGTTTATCTACAGTAGTCCTATCTACACATATTCTACACAATTAATTAGGAACATAAAATCTAAAAATTCCCATGTGAAAAACAGTTGTATACAGTGTTTATTTAGTGTTTTTACAATGAACACGCAATCGGACTCAAAAATAAGTTTTCTAGGGCTAAGGTGCAAAGCTCGGCATATTTGTGGTTGTTTTGTACGTCTCTGAATTGATTACACGACATTTTATAATTACTTCATGGATTTGCATTTAATTTGTGTACGATGTACTTGAGATACGGTTGTCTACTTATGGTCTACTTCGACTCTGGACTAAATCGCTAGTAACTTGCAGATAATACTAAATACAGTAGCAGTGGACTACATACAGTATAATTACTTAAAATAAGTGAGCTTCAGCATCAGCAATTAACAGCAGCATAATATTTATAGTTTGTGAAAATATTTGTAACAAAAGGTAAATAGAGTCTATCATCAGGCTCAGGTTGAGGCAGCTGAACAGTTCCACCAAAGTCTGGTCGAGTGAGTGAGTATTCATAAACACTTGTTGCAAGAATCCTTTATCCTAATTTCAATAAGTATCCATTGGGAAGGCTTTCCGAAAATACAAAAAGTTCAACAGACATTATCACATTTCAGTTTCCAAAGGCATGCTTTTACTTCTGCTACTCAAAGCCTTGAAGTCAGCCTCTCTGTCTCGATAAGGGTCAGGAGCTCTGGAAGAGGCTGATGGAATGTACTGGCTCTGAGCACTGCGCATGGGCGGCAGATGGGACGCAGCGCCGTCGTCAACACTCGTCTCCATGTATGTGCTCATTGGTCGTACAGTTTCATCCAGCTCGTAGTCCAACTCCGTGGTCGTGTCCAAATCGTCTAAGCTCGTTTCTTTGACACGTCCTGCTCGTCTGTATTCGGGGGAGTAGCCCTCTTCATGTTGTGGGCTGAATGACATCATTTCGGGTGTTTCTTCCTGTTGCAGGATGGGCTGACTCTGACTTGTGTGAAATAACCCAGCACCATTGACGCTAGTACCTTCGTCTTTGTCTCGGTATGGCAGTGTGGGTGTGTCGCCGTAGTTTGGTAGTGAAGGCCTGGGCTGATACGGATCGTACTGCAGTTGTTCGTAGCTCTTGGAGAACGGCTGGTCTATGGCGTTCTGACGTTGGAGTCCACCTGCGCCGTTTTGTCCATACTGGCGCAGGGAAACTGGAGTAAGGTTGTCTGAAGACTCGGAAATATTATCAGTCGACGGTTGAAGTGGGAATGTCGATGCGGTTGCCATCGATGTGCTTCGATGAAATTCGTTGGGCTCATTTGTATTCTTGTACTTCACAGCATGGCCATTATTCTGAAGACTGGGCCCCGCGTCCCAGTAATCCTGAGCTACGCCAATAGACCCCATTGACGGCGTTTCTCGGAAGTTCTGATTTTGAAAAGTGAGATCGAAGCTGGGTTTTGGCTGAACGTCAGCTCTTACGTTGCGGAGGTTGTGGGACTTTGGAACTTGGGGCGGTGGTGGGGGTAGGCCGTTGGCAGAAGATGGTATGGGACGTGGGCGACCCATTGGATGGCGACTATAATTGACCACCCCCAACGGCTCGTCGAATTCTGAGGACATGGCTGTTCTCTGCGTCTGGGTGTCGTATAAATCATAGGAACTTGTATCAAACTGAGAAGGTGATTTTTCAATGGAATCAAAACTTCCGTTCATCTTGTTATAATTGTTGAGCGTTGATTCGGCGTTTGAAGTGACCGACTTCTGCTGTAAAAGTAAATATAATTGAGCCAAGTATACTTTGTAAAATGTAACCAGAAACATGCTTGGCTTTTTTTTAAATCATACCGAACTAATAATTTCTGCCATTCGTCTCCGGTATCCCGCTTCACTAAGACTTGCCATTGAAGTGAAGGATCTACTAGATCGGATCGAGGCACGAACTGAATTCCGCCTTTCCAACCGCTCCATTTGACGCTGCTTGGACTTTGTATACCAGAACACCAATATGAACACAATGAGAACTAGAGCGAGAATTGATGCGACCATTGCGCCGATCGTCACAGAATCACTGGTCCAAGCCAAAGGGTTGATGCTGACTTTCGGATCTGAAAGGCACAGTAGATATTATAAATACATAGTGTACATACTCGAAAATTAAAAGACTGTGAGCAATCCACAGAGTGTTCCAATTAGAATGCGAAAGACAATATGCAAATAAATATTTCTGTTGCGGCCCAATGCTTACCAGTTTCGCAAATAAAGGGAAGTTGATACGAGCAATCCGTTACTCGAATGGTTCCAGTCACAAACACAGTACAATCACCGAATCGATCCACGTCCTGAACCCATACGCGGTCATAGTAATCGTAGTCTTCTTGCTGATTCCTCAGAAAGTTGGTCACGAAGTAGTAGCTCGTCTCGACGTATGGCATGGAGGCATTTTCCTTCTTACAAAAGTCTTTGGCTTCGGAGAAGTTCATGTGACCTCCAATGTAGATGTAGCAGGTGTCTGCAACGAGTGTGTATCCTGGAGGACATTTTCCGCTTAATAGTGTTCGATTTTCAGTACGATATGGCTGAAATAGAACGCGAAGAAGGTCTATGTTGTCGTTCTCATCTTTGATCCGTCCCATGACAGGAATGTCTTCCTTATATCCCCACCAATTGTGACGGGCGTCTACGGCACTTTGAGGCTCGTAGCTGGGATACAATAGAATTGTTTTTAATTATTGAAATTCATATAGGTATGAGGTTCGGATTATATTTACAGGCAAACATATAGTAATATCAGGTAGGTATATTCAAGGCACATGCAAATTAAACCGTACCTGATTGCCCTGGGCCTGTATGGTTTCAGTAGCATTTTAGCGAAGACCATGTTAGAGTTAGCAGCGTAGGCAAGATAAGATGAGATCAGGTAACATGCAAGTTTATTTAGAACATTCAGAGGAGAGAAAATTAGTTTCATGCTATCGGTTTAACAGCTGAGGATATGACATTCAAGATTCTGTTGCTCACCTAGATTTATTGACTGTCATTAGCTCGTATGCATTCGCGGGATTTACGAATATGTTGTCAATGTACTGCTGGCCAGTGCTTCCGGCCACGATTGTTGATCGGTCTTCTAGGTCCGTTGCAACATTTCTAAAATCAAATAAGTACTTCAATTAGAAAAATCTCCGAAGAATCTAAAACTGTCTTTATACATGTTCTGTTAGAGTACGTACAAGTAGAAGGAGTTATGTGTGCAGGACTGGTAAATTGGAAGCCGAACTTTGTCAAACCCCGTTACTTCCATTATGTGTTCACCACGATTGGAGTTGAAGTAATTGTCAGTCAAGTTGGATACAACCTAAAATACCACCATATTACAATCCAGACGCAGCATCTTTCAAGATTGACATGCAGGAGGTAATTAATTCACTCACTTGGCTTAGAACTACGACAGGGACAAAGTTAGCATCATTCCGAGTGACGATATTCCTGTAGAACACGATTTCCTGATAGGGACTGCTTCTACGCCCTTCAACGTGAATGATTTCGCGATTCGAGTTATTTTCAAATACATTATTGTGAACGTATCCTTTGAGAGAGGTGGCAGTTCCACTGGAGTCGGAAATGATGTGAAGACCACCTTGATTCCGCCTTAGAACGTTGTTCTGAAAGTAGAACCATTACATGTAATTTGATTTCTTTCGCTTTACTCACATTTTGTTTCAAATGAGTGATACTTACCCTGAAATATATGTTGAGCATATTTTGAACGTCAAAGCGTATTGTGCTGTTACAAGACGAAAAATTTCCATAGAATTGTCGACCATTATCCTCGAATCGATTTCGCTCCAGTGAAACTGTTGGGCTAATTTCACCTGCAGAACCGTAGTAAAAAGCTCCTTCTGAATTGTTTTGAAATGTCGTGTACGAGATGTTGTGCTGAATGCTTCGATCTGGAATAAAGAGATAGAATATATATTAACTTCAAACAAAATATTTACTTACTTGTTTAATCTGAAACCGATGAGTTTGTTGTATTCAGTGGCGAACCTAGACCGTGCGGTGAAACAGGCAAGGTTAGTACTTCAGCGACAAAGCCGTGATACTCCGTTGCGCCCGTGGCATGCAGCTTTACGCTCAAACTTGGCCAACTGGTCTGATAGAACTTATTAGAGGTATTCGGATCGTATTCCATTGAAATCGTTGTTATTTCTTCTGTGGTCGAATTGTAAATATCTCCATCGATCAACTTGATGTAATCTGGGGGCCAGGGCTTGCCCGTTGAGTTGAACAAGTTCAGTTGCATCAGTCTAAATTAAGTCAAGTCTAATTAGATATTTGATACGATTGGGCTAAGTACAGTTTCCATTGTTTAAGCATCCTTACCGAAATCCCAGATTCTTGGATCCGTAAACACTCTTGAATATTTTGACACAATCAACAGGGAAGTTATCGTACTTGTAGTAGAGCACAACTCGCTCTTCAACAACAATCTCCTTATTCGTATCACAAATGTCCACCATGCCAAAGAGGCCGTACGGAATCTCAATTTTCTTCAAAGGAAAGAACGAACTCGAGTCTGAACGTTGAGCTTCGCCGGTTAATGAAACTCCGGTAAATCCCATTCCCATATTATCGACAATACTAAAAAAAATCATAGACACGAGCAAATAAATAACTGCGACTAACACTCTTCAGCATGGAAAATCAACGTAGGAGTAAGGTAATAAAACTTACAAATTATTGGAGATACGCATTGTTCTAGGAGAAGAAACAATAGATATAGCATGCGAAGCTGATTTGCTAATGTTCACGTTCCGAATAAATGGGCTCTGAATTATGCTCAGCACCGCCGGACTCTTTTCGTTATGAAGAATCCCAGCTCCAATGATATTAACATATTCCAGCAGACTTTCTTCTCGTTCGTACGAACTATGCGTAACTGCGTCGTGCATTCGGGACTCGAATAGATGTTGCTCAAAGTCAGGCACCGCAAACCTAAATAATATTCCATAAATAAAATCCGCGAATCTCGTTGAAGCCCGTTTTAAGAACGGATAATCTATGATTCCAGGTAATGAAATTACAAATATAGTACAAAGCTACACATTTTCATAGCATGTCATATCATAAGTTGCATATCCTTCTTTCAGCTCCAATATTAAGCCGCTCCAAATTCTTTAATTTTTTTTCGATTTCATATTCCAACCCGTGACTTTTTCTCATATATATTGTTTGTTTTTCCAACCCGTTACATTTTATCCAGATTATTCTCAACATGTTTACAACTCAAAAATATGCTTCATGGCCATTTTTCACTTTCTCCATTTAATCCTGCAACTTTCCCCATTCTGGTATCTCGCTTCCAACCAGTTTCATTTCCTCCACGAGACAAAGACAACATCATGAAACGGGTTAAAGGAAATTGGAAAACCCAATGCGGAGGATTAACAGTAGAAATTGGAATCGTGAAAAGATAATTACGAAGTAGTAATTTGAAATAAAAGGAGTTCAAGGATTTCGAACAAATAAGAACTGGATATGAGAAAATACATAGAATAGGTACTGTAGTAACCATTAACCATGTTAAAATATGTTGAGGTGCTAGTCAAAATTTTCTGTCTGTTGGACGGGCTTGAAGAAGTACACTCATAGTAGTATATGCAAGAGCTTAGCGTATGTATGTATAATATTTAATGAATAAACAGTACCTTATGCCACCCCAATATTCCATGGTCCGGTTTAAGTTCCTCTCACCGCAGTTTATGAAAATAAAATCATTGTCCCAATAACAAGGGTAGTCGTAACCGTACAACTGACCATTCATGCGAACGGGGCATTCATCCAACGTTTTTTCATCACCTATTACAGGAATATAAAAAATTCAAACATATGCAAACTAAATGTCTGAGAATCATATGAGCTTTTAAATATTGTTTGCTTACCAACACACTGATAAGGTTCAGGCCATTTTCGAATTCTAGTCAGTGAGTTAAAGTGATACTCCACTCGACGTCCGAAATCGAAGTAAGTATTCATGTGGTCAAATCCAAGCTGACGACAAACCACTTGAACATTCCTTTCCGTAAATCGATTGTCGCACATTGGGATCCATTGCAGTGTTGTTCGATTGAAATATTCAAGAAATCCCTGATTCGTCCCACGCTCGCACTTGTCTTCTGAGCATAAACGGACAGTTCTCTCCACGCCATCCAGTGTAAACCGTTGTAAGGTTTCAAGTTGCTCCTACATAAAAGAAGTTTGATCGAAGCTGGTATTTCTGGGATTAAAAAAGGTTTGGCAGGATTTCTGAAAGCTCGTGTTACCATTTTCTGGAGTGTAATCGGCCGCATCGTAATTGGTGCATCGTATGTTCCACGAGCAAACAGAGGTCCAAGAGCAAGTATCCCAACACTAGGATAGAACTCTATTTGAACTCCAGGTGCAATGCTGAGCTGAGCAGTGGGCATGATGGTCAAGTCAGATCTAACGACGTAGGGCTGGTCTCTGTAGTACAGTGTGAGCGGATGCATGAGCCTTCCAGATAGGTTGTCAATTGTGATATCGTTTTCCGGCTCAAATGTGGTAGATAGCGGAGAATTGAAGCTATCCTGAAGTAAATAGGGACGATAGTAGGCAATGGCGTAACTATTCCAGTCATCGAAGTCAAAAATCCTGTCTTTGATTCTCCGAGGATCCGATGTGCCCCACCTAGAAATACGAACAGAATTTTTTTGGTACCCCAGTAGCTTTGTAACATTATTCTATCGAAAAAGCATAAATACGAATTACTCACCAATTCTGAACAACATTAACAATATTTTCCATTTTTGCTGTTTTAATTCCCGCAAGTAGCTCATAGTCCAATTGATTATCCCCAAGTAGATTGTTGGTTACATTTATTTTTTGTAATCCCTTCATTCCGATAGCGTAGCTGAGAGGCTGGTAGGTGGCATTATTCAAAATTCTGTACGCATGTTCCCGGTGATAGACTGGATTCACGCGGTTCAGTTTGACTTGATTGCGAACGAAGTAGGCTTGAACCTGTCCCAGAATTTCGGATTGAGAGTCTGTTTCAAACTGGACGACATGGGAGGCTTGGTTCGAGACGAATCGATTATTGAAAATCATTATTTCCTTTTCCATTCCGGACAGTGTCAAAACGCCATGCTTACACTTATTGTTTTCAAATATTGAGTCAACAATAGTCACTTTTGAAAAATGGCCGCTAATGAGTGCTTCAAAGTTTTGGTTGTGAATAAAGGAAATATTTTGAAAGTGCACGGAGTGCGTATGGTTCTCGTTATACTGCCACACGTAAGGAAGAGACACTTGAAATCCTCCTTCCTTGTTCCTGTCCACAATGTTGTCACGCATTATCCAGTGGTACAGGTTATTCGAATTTCGTAGATCCCTGAATCAGAAAATGAGCAAAACTAATTGTAGATACATGTTAAAATATTCTGTTTAATGCCTAAATTAATCCCGAAGCTGCTTACTTGCTATACTGAACGATGGCTTTGTCGTTGTCAGTAATTGTTGTCAAGTTGATCATAAAAGTGATTTCGGAAATATTTGATTTGTAGATTTCTCGGAAAGGTGTGTAGACATGGAATGCTTCTCCGTGATTGAATGAAAGCTCAGATTGGATAACTTCGATCGACTCGTTTGCTTTTCTCAAATAGATGTCCCCATCATCATTTTCATAGCGATTATAGTGAATAGCTGCAATTCCTCTTCCATTGTATCTGATTTTGGAATCATGAATCTTTAACTTCGGCAATGGTCCCCGTAAATGTGTTGGTCGCAAGTAAGGACTTGCTGGAGCTCTGATGGCACGAACTAGAATAATGCAGTTCCCTCGAGGTCTCGGCCCACTCGTAAACCAGAGCGTGATTCCGTATGAACTACTCACAGTTGGAAAAGACACTTGATCCCGCTTCACAGACCAAACTTCCAGATCAGGAAAGTATTCAATTCCGGTTTTGGCTGGAATGTCAATCCGATCATAGATCCAGATATTTTCAGTGCTCTCATTGTGGAACGGGTTGAGGAGCTGCATGGATATCACGAAATTCTGATCCCGAGCAACAATGTTGTACAGTTCATTTACATCGGAGTCCGTGTTGGTGATAATGTATCTGTAGCTGTCAGGTTCGAGCCATAAATCTCTGTCTCTCATTGGCAGTGTAACAATATTGTCTCGCTTCCCGACAGAAATCCAGCCGGCCATTTCGCGCTGGTGAGAGCGCAGTATGGCTGGGTCGTGTAGAATTCCTGCTCCCTTGTTGTGCTCCATCAGGCAACCTTTCCCAAGTTCATAATTTTAAATGTAATTATTTTTCTCCAATTTACCTACTTCGCTCCTACTGAGCTCATTACCTTTCATATGAAGTCCAAGTTGTCGCAGCAAAACTCCGTTTCCCAAATTGCGACTGAATTCAGATCTTTCCACCACGTTGACGGAGTCCGGGTAGTAGATGTCCGAGTAGATTATTCCCAGCCCATCTCCCGTGTTGTCAGATACGCGGATGTCATTGAGCACGTGATGACTAAAATCCAGTTGAATTGCTGGAAGAGTTGAGAACGAAATTGATGATTACATTGGAATAAACCTGACAGCATTCAAGCTGCGGATCGGAAGTCAAAACGGGTGCGTAAAAGCATTGAAAACTTCGGATGTAAAAAAAATTGGAGGGAAGTCGTACTTACGTAGTTAGAACGCAAATGCGTCGTATGCAAAATGGCTCGCTGAAAACTACTCGAATTATTAATGCAATTTTGCTAGTCTTGAAGTAATTAAGAATGAATTAAATTAAATTCTATATCTAGAAACTAAATAAAGTAATAAAAATATATGTACGAGTTCTAATATCTGCAACGCTAAACTTTTGCCAATCAATAACCTATCTAACTAATGCGGTAAGCAGAGTTTAATGTTCGGGTGTTGAAGGTGATTGCTATTTAGAAATAATCTTATTTTCAAAAAATGTTATTCATTAGATTTCATGGGTCCTTTTAACGGAAGCCGGAACGTTAGGCGAAAGAACGTTAGGCGAAACGCTTTTTTGGGGTACTTGTGACTTTATGCGAAACTGCTTTCTGTTCTGAGTGCGTGGAACCTTAGGCGAAACATATTTGAACCTTAGGCGAAATGACAAAACCTACGGTAAAAAAGGAATACCTCAGAAAGAGATTATGCAAACGCGACCTTTTATCTACAACAAGGCTCCAAGCTTGCATGCATGAAATGGTTTATGATTTATTGTTTTTTGCGGTGCTTGTCATGCACTGTAGTCTGAATTTTGAAGTTGTCCTAACTGTATCTCTAAAATTCACTGTCATCACTATTATGGCGTCGTGTTTTGTTAAGTACACCAGTAACTCGACTTTACGAATTAAGCGCCCACCTCTTTGGCGACTCTATCAAATTCTTGGCCGGTTCCAACTTCCAACTCCAGACGGAAAATTCTTTGTCAAAAATCACCGCTCCTGGTGGACTACCTCGGCTTCAAAAGAAAAAAATATAGGAAGTTCAACACACGACTAGTGGCTCTGTGCGATAGGTACAAGTCAGCTTTTAGATTAGCTAAGTTTAGAAATTGGATCACCCGAATTACTGTGTGTCCCTGACTTTTAAATCGGATTTGATTGACTGTTTACTTCTTCAATGACTCCAATTTTTCATGTTATCAATCCCTTTTAACACCTCTTAACTTCAATGGACTCTTGCCAATTAATTATTCGCATTGCAAATTGCACAGCATATTGCCGCGATGCCTTTGATTCTTTTTTAATTTCTTCGAATGTATTTTGTTTCTAGTTTTACAGCACCCGATGCTTTCAATCCTGTTTCTATTCACCAATTATTCTCTGACTTCCGATGTCAAGTAGTGTATAAGGAATAATCCGGAGCTTACTAAAGATTAAACACGGAACTCCACTCAACTTACCCGGTTTGTGTTCATTTGTGTGTGGATCTAAGAGTCCAGCTTTCTCCACGGAGGAGAACTTCATGACGCCTTTCTCAGCAGTGATTGCCAAGCGAATTCCGGCCCAAGACGTGTCATAGCACCGAATTCCAACCACATTGTCATGAGTACAGGAGTTCTCAATGTCTTCACTCGTCTCAGCCTCACATTTGGTAATATCATTATCCCACACCGAGCATCTCACGTTACTGAAAGCGAAATTGAAACAAATGTTTGCTCAAGACACTCTGTTTGTTCAGCTAGAAAGCTTCAAATGGGCTTTCACTCTGAAAGGATTATATTACCTCATTAGGATTTGCTCCGAAGGGCTCGCCTGTGGTATTTCAAATCTCTCCAAAAGCCAGTCGATGGGGTTGAGCACAAATCCCATCTGACGACATGCAATAGCTGCTGCTTGCACATCAAATCCGTAATTACAGACCGAACCCCATGTGTTTCCCATTCGAACCTTCAGATTAAAATTTTGAATTCATAGAGATGATGGACGACATATTTAAGAAAATTTTGTCATTTATGAATAAAAGAAGTTGCATTGTTTTACCTGCAATCTCCCATCCTTCCTTGTCTTTCCTCCAACAAGTCGAACTGGTGCATCAGTTGCATTGACACGTCCCATATCAAACAGCGTAAACTTGACAATCTCTCCGTCCCCATAACCGAATCCCTCAGCATGAAACTGACCGCCGACCATAATACCCACCGAAGGCAAGAACTTGAGTGTCACTCCGTAAGAAATTTGAAGTCGTCCTCCTGGACGCACACTGATATCCCTAACAACTCTGTGAAAAACAAGATATTCAATGTAGTTGTACACAGCTTAAGTATTACAAAAAACTGAAATAGTGCAAGACATTACTTGTAGTCTCCATTGGTCAACGCTTCCCGGCCAGTAATCTCTCCACCAATAATTTTCTCAGGATTATCAAACGTTGGAACAAACAGAGGCATTGTCATTGTTATTTCTGTATTCGGGTCCGTTGGATTGAGCAGAAACGGAATGTATGTAATTTTGGCTAAATTGAAGCGATCTTTTCGATCAAAGATGCGGTAGTAAATAGATTTCTCCTCGTTGGATCCCAACCAATTAAACGTGCAATTCAACTCGAAACTTTGATCTTGCATGCGGGAACCAATTTCATAGACCGAGTCCGGATTCTGGATAATATTCCGGTACACGTCCACGTTGGCTGACGATACGACAATCGGTGCGGCTACTCTGCTTCTTGGATTCAGTTGAGAGGGATCCACGATGCGATTGTAGCGTACGAAGTTCTGAGTAAACAGGAGTTTCTGCTTCGGTGAAAAATGGTTCAGTCCCAACGAAACTACAAATAGTCCGGAATTCTTCTCGAAAACATTGTTGGACACTTCGACTTTGGCAGGGAGTGTTTCCAGCTCCTTTTTATCCACACCTTCAACAAGTAAACTACCCTTCACGGAATTATGTGCAAAGTAGTTGTGCTCAATAATGGCCTCCACGTTAACGAGAGGGTTCAGCTTGATTCCGAAATCTTCATTATTCAGAAATCGATTATGTCCAATTTCAAGTCGTAGCAGGTTCCCAAACGTAAGACTGCGTACTGGGCTCCAACAGGACCAGATCTCAATCCCTGCTTTCTTGCTTTCTCTCACCACATTCCCACTGATGTTCACCACTGCATTGGCACAGAAGTTGCCCACAAATATACCCAAGTCCAGATTCCTACCAATTTCCGAGTACTCGACAACTGTTTCCTGCTCACTGGCTAATTTGGTCGAAGTTTCGTTGAACCACACTGAAATTCCTCTTCCGGTGTTTGCCAGGATTTTAGATCTGGAAATGTTCCTGGCTCCACCACCGTACGTTATGTTGAGTCCATCACCAACGTTGGACATAATTTCGGAGCTTGAGATGTTGACGTGACCCACGCCACCGAGAATGTGAACTCCAGTGATGTGGCTGTTTTCTTTTATGGACGATTCGTGGATTATAACTTGACTCCGCATGTTCTCAACTGCGATTCCTCGACCATTATTCGACGCAACCACCGAGTTGGAGACTCTCAACTCGTAGTCTTTCTCTGGAAAAAGGAAAAGAACTGGGTCATCCCTCAAGCTTCAGCTCAATTCAATCACACATGAAACTAGCAGCGAAACCCTAAAAGAGCTTTTTGCAAGGTTGTCCTGAATTTTCTACAAATTTTGTCACCGCTATCTTCACACATTAATTTCTAATGTGTCTGAATTGGTCCTGGCAAGGTCCTTCAGCCTAATGTGTGCGCTTAAAATTTAAAGTTCCTGATAGTCTTTGCCAATAAAAAATACCATTAAAGCAGAGAGTATCAACGAACTTAGAAATTCATTGAAAGCTGAACAACTTTTTGACATCAAAACATATATATTCTACGTAATGCAGTTTTTTTTTAAAACTTTGAATATTTTTATGTGGCAGTAGTACACCAAAATTACTTGAAGTGCAACCCTGAAAAAAAACCTAAGAGGTGTTCAAAGTGAGTTAGAAGAACCCAACTTTTTTAATGAGGAATCCAGAAAGCTTTAATAGGAAAGGACATGAGTAATAAGTAGATTATCCTTGTCCGTACTTTGAGAGTCTAGCACATCTCAAACCCAGAACGACTTGTATATTAACTTTGACATTAAAAATTGTATCACGTCTGGAAAGTCTCCGTTCTGTCGTTAAGCAAAGGGGAGCATGTGATACACGAACGTTCTTGTGGAGAAATGAGGACAGTGCGTGTCTTGTTTGATTAGAAAAGGATTTGTGGAGATGAAGAGAAACCAGATCCGGCGGAGAAAGTCGACTTTCTCCAGCTTCTCCAAACCCATATAAGCTTTCCAAATGGGAAATATAATCTCTTGTTTTCACTTGAGAATGACTTGGATTGGAGCATGTGGAGTGACTAGGGCGTAATTAGAAGTCAAGACGAGATTAACTTACTTTTTCCAGAAACCAAGTCCACGTAGAGCAGAACTTGATTCTGTGGCTTCGCCTTGTACTCCACGTAGAGCGTCTCACGCGTGGAAGTCACGGATTGTGGCCAAGTCTCGTTCCGGAATTTAATAGTAGTCAACAGGTTTCCACGGGAGTCAGGCCCATCGTAAACTAACAGCTCTCCACCATCATCCACCTTGCTCGTCATGTATGGAAAATGCATTGTGAGGACGTAGCCACTTCGCACGGAGAATTTCTAAATTGACAGGAATATCACAAGTATTAGAAAAGCATAGCTTTTTATTCGCTTTGATTTGATTATGCCGCATTTAAAGCGAAATTGGAAATGTTTCGCGTGACTCTTCCGGTCGGTATACCTTCTTGCATGTGGCGGGGGACATGGCTCGTTGGTGTTGTTCCAAATAAAGTCTAATCGGGTAAATCTGGTTATTGATAATTGGAGCAGTGCAGAGTTCAAAGGAATCAATTCCGTCCAATTTCTGATCAGGAATCGCATCATGGAAAGTGTATCGAATTCCGTCTCCTCCGTTTCCTTCTATGCGACTCGATTCAACAACGAAGCGGCTCAAAGAGCTATTCACATAGATTCCAAAACCTTGAAAGTTAAAAGATTTGATCATTAACGTCAAGCTGAAACTCATCTGAACTTCAGCATCTACATCTTTCTTAGCAAATTAGGCAATTATTTTCAGCCAGTAGCTCAACTATCTGCATTTTCTTACATTTTCCCTGCACTCTACACCGAGCAGGTCAGACTATGACAGTGCTTGAAATTGTGAGTTTGAAGGGGTTGCATGAGTCACAATTTATACACGTCAAAGGGAAGAAATTAACGAAATGTACACAACCCAGCTTAACAATAGTCTGTAGAGTTTGCCTATCTTGTTTACATTTGCCCTTTGCTCCGTGTGCTCGGGTTTAGTTCAAAGCAACTGAAATGCATACGTAAATAGATGCATGTGTCGTGGCGATTAGTATCCAGTTTCAATGCTGCAGAACGTGACAAACGATCACAAGGCTCAACTTAAGTTTGGACATTCGAAGGCATATGCCATCTTAAAAATATCGCAGCAAAGTCTTAGAAAAAACTGAGACCATTGTATGATAGGAGCGACGCCACGTTATTATCCGAGGCAAATCATGCATAGTGTCACCAAAGCATATTTGTAGCAACCGTTGTTCCTTTGCTTTGTTCTTTTTCTTTGTGTAATTTAATCTGAGTGATGGTTGAAAAACAAATTGAAAGGTTGGGCTCTCTTCTATAGACGAGTTTCAGTTCTCTGATTTAAAACCATTATTTACATCCCGAATATACAGATGCAGAAGTCTCTCACTAGTTTGTGAAAAATAAAAGCATCAATTGGTGATGATGACTAACCCATGGTTTGATAGAAGCGTATTGTTATTCTTATATCTAGTTTACTCGATGTCCTGCATGTGTATTTAAGAATTAAGAATGTACCATCTTTTATTTAGGAAAGATAGACAGCTTTGTGGTGTGAATGAACTATCGTGAAGGCATAGCTCAAAGAATTACACTAAAATTACCACTTGTAAATTGAGCTTTGTCATTGAAGCTCACAGTTCAGAACCAGAGCCATTTCAGTTCTTCTGAGCAAAACTTTGAAATCAGAAACCATTTGATTGAAAATGGAAGTGAGTAATTGAGATCAAAAGATGTTGCTCATCTCTTTGGGAGTGTTTGTATAGTTATTTAAAGAACCGAGATCTGAAATCTGAATAAACGGAGCAACAGTTTTCCCTCACTTTCTTTTCTGCATAACCTGTTTCAATTTCAATCTCACAGCTATTTCTTACCGGCATTGTTGCTCACGGTGGAGTTCTGAATGAAAGCAGTTGTTGTTGGGTTCGTAATGTTGATTCCATTGAAGGCTGAGTGTTCCACTCGAAGGAAAGTCATTGAGGGCGGCACGCCGATGCTCTCAATGGCTGATGATACGTTGTATCCGTTCCCAACCCCCGCATAGAGAATGTCTACGTACTTCAGAGACGATAGGGACTCCTTGACACGGAGCGTATTATCATGAGTGTATGTTTCGCGGAAATGAGCGTCTTCGAACCGAATTCCTCGCCAATGGTTCTCCACTTTGGACGGAAAGATGTGGTAAGGGTCACAGCGAAGGCCCAAGTTCGGGTGGTGATCTATTTGCGCGAAATCATCTCGATGATTAACATGAAAACCGTTATTCGTTAAGTATTTTATGTCTGGCGTGAACATGAATCACGACTAATTTAGCTAATTACAAGAAAGTGGAACAAGCAGATCATGTCGAGACTCACCACAAACGCCAGCCCCAAGTTTACGGCTAGCCCAGTTCGAGCATTCTTTGAGATGACGCTCAATTCCTTGACACTGAGGTTTTTCCCATAACAGTTGCTTGGTGGCATTCAAGTGGTCAACCCAAGTCCAGTACTCGCCCCCCGTGAATCCCATTTCCCGACACACAGTTCTCATGTCAGCAACTGTCCAGCTGGACGCAGGTCAGAAGATAATCTCAATTAGGTGAAACTCATTGAAAAGATTTCCGTTTCAGGGAATAATATATGTTGGAACTAGTATAGACAATTAGCTATTTTAGATAATATGGAACATGAATTCTAAAGAGCGTTGATCAATGCTTGCAATATGTGTATCCGAATTCTGTAGTTAGCTTGCTCTTACTCAGCATTTTACGCTCTTTCCAATGGTATAATTTTTAAGTCAATCAAATATACCTAACCTAAACATATGACTAGGGTCGATAATTTGCCTTGATTGGACCCTTGTATGTTGATTCAATGCGCTCAGGTTTACCACTAGAAAGAGCGTAAAATTCGAACAGAAGCGACTAACTACAGAAGTCGAGTATATATATATTTGCAAGCGGTAGTGAACTTTCTTCAGAATTTATTTTCCATATTAGCCGGCTTTGTAAAAATAGCCAACTATCCATACTAGCTGCAACATATACAATTTCACACACCACGAAGGATGAAACTCAACTTACTTTCGAGATTTTGAGCAAACGGATCTCCATTGTCCACGATGGTAGATTTGAAGACGCCCGACCAAGGGTGACGGGCCTTCAGTGAGTCGGACTGAGGGTAGGTCAAGCGAGGAATCCGGCGTGGCGCGCTGAGTCCTCACATTGGATCTATTACTAGTATCATCGTTGTCATTGCTGCTGGGGATCTGGTCGAGGGTCAAAATTCGTTCCGTCACTGTAGTGTACTCCACCGTTGAGAAAAAATTATGATTGTCATTATTCCTATCGGTAATCAGTCTTCCTGGATTGTAGGACGGCGATTTCATGGACGGGCTCATCAAAATTCGCTCAGTCTCGCTACCCTACAAACGAAATAGAAATTCATTGTTAAATTCGAGAAGGATTGTAAGAATTCTGTTATATCGTAAAGAAGCTACGAGTAAAAGATACGAGTCATTTGCCTTCAATTATCTTTTAGTGTCACGGAATTTGTCGACTATTTTAGCAGATCAACATACGTATACCTATATATATTGACTATGCTCGACCATGTATTGCATGACCAAGAAACGTTAAATGGTTTCCCTGCTCATTGATCCGTTTACTTTGCTAAATACTGCTTGGAATTGTCGCACCTGACTTAATGGTAAGATACTCTCTTAGTGCTTTCAAGCGAAACCGAAACAGGATTTAATGTTTAATTATCTCAGGATCATAATTCATAATTATGTCCTTATAGCAATATGAGAATACTAAATGTTATTCAGTTATTCCATGTTACTTCAATGGTGTAAGTGCGGCATTCGGCAGGTTTGATATTTTTTATGCTCTGATACCTACCAAAATAGTGTGTGTGAATAGGCGAAGACTGGAAAACACTCGGCTAATCGTTCCAACGGGAGTGTGGACAAGAATTGCTAAAATTCGATATTTCAAACATTCAATATTTAAGAATTACTCTTAAAACAGTTATGCTCTAAAATACGTTGAAATTATAATCTCGTTACTCTATTTAATACGATACAATAGAATTGTGTTACTATACTAGTACTTAGAGACATCGAATATATTCTTGAAAGCCGAATACTGAAGAATATTTATGAATTTATGTATTTATTGAGACCGATTTTTTTTCGTTCATAAATAGATGAAGTACCCGAAGAGAAGCGTTTCCAACAATGGCAAACTATATCATCCATGAATACTGCAATCATAATAAATTTGTCCCATCCCAACGTTAACGACTAAAAAGAGTCGTTTGTCGTCTATTATTGTAGCTAAAGTAGTATTATTATTCAGTAAATGAATACTGGGATAATTTACTACTATACAACGACTCGGATAGTCGATGACAAAAGTATCTAGAATCAAAACATTTCTTTTGCAACTAAATATGGTACTTAGTTCCAAAATCCATAGAACGAATAGTGAAAGTGAAGAATTTGGTTTTTATGCGTGCTTCAAGACAGTCGTTTTTCAAATGAAGCCGGATAGCTACCCACCTTCACCTTCTATGCCTATCTCATGCAAGATAACGATAAATGCAGAAAAGTTACCGGCGTTTGGATTTCTATTGGCATAACGAATTGTACATTATTTCGACATTATACGTAGTTGTACAAAGCGTATTGCTTTGTGTCGTGATTCGTGATCGTGATTGGTCTTCATTTTGTCATTAATTTCCAAATGTGATGGTGCAAGGTGGAATAGACAGCCGTTTGAATCAATTGACGCATGATTAATTTGAATTGAATCTGCAATACTAGCATATTATAGTACTATATAGAATAATTTGTCCGAACCGGTGCAGATCTGTAGACACACATGTGCCAAAATTATTCAAGAATATGTCTACTTTAATTACAAATGGAAAATATTTTTTTCAGAAGAATACGATACACGGCGACTGAAAAACAATAATTGCTAAGATTGATTGGACGGAAATATTGAATCGTGGTGGCCAAATACATTAATAGTTCATTGATTGCACTAGAATTAACCATTTTAGGTAATATACTACAGTAAAACTTGGTTTGGTACTACATAGATCTCTGCTTTCAAAGGATGCATTCGGAATTCGGAGTTCGTTTGCTAATGTGCCAGTCTACTACGAAGAAACGAAGAGTCTCCGTTCCGTAGTAAGAGACTGAAGTCGAGTTCTTGCGATGATGACGAGGATGATGAGGAAGCTAAAGCAGAGCGAGCGGACTCAAAGGGAAGTGCGCTTCAAGGAGCATGAACTTCAATCCTGCCGTCGTCGACTCTTGTCGTCCAAATTCATATTCGTAGAGAGCTAACCTTACTCATCCTTTCCTGAATACACACACATGATGGATCTGCACTTTTATAAATTCAAACCGTGGATATAGGCAAACGACTATTATTAAACCCACTTCAGTTCAGCAGCAGCATTTCGTCTTTCCATTATTATAATTACTTTTTTCATCCTTTTTAAAGGAAAAACTCTAATGTCACTTGCGTATATAACACACCAGGCATGGGGATGGGGACTCAAGAAGCAGCTATATCATTCAACCATACTTCCTTAGCATTCTCGTCAAGATGAGAATATTATTTTCCATGCGAAAATATAAGAACAAAGGGGAAAATGGGATGTCAAAGAATTGCTCTTTGCAAGGAAATTGCCACGCTTCAGATCCTCTCTTACGTTTTCCGTATTTCCGAGAAGAGTAGCCAATCTTGGAGTCAAGCGTATTATTAGTCCTGCTATCTGTATATTTGCTCGTCACAAATTGTGGGTAACTTGAAATCTCTAACTATCGAATTGTTTATAAACAAACAAAATTCAAAGTGCAGATAGGTAAACAGTATTTGAAGCCCAGCCCCACCTGGCTGTTTTCAGCTATTTCTGTCTTTCGTACCTGAAAGACAAAGACGTAGTCGGAAATGGGAATCGGGAATCTGCGTGACAAGGTATCAACAGTATAACGAATCAGAGGCTCCTGTGTAACTGTAGTAAAGGCGTACGTTCGTGATTAGTAGTGTTACTTATGACTGTATCATCTCATCATGAAGAAACAGACGCACAGATCCATGACCCATACAGAATTGCAAACGAGATGGTAAAAAATTCCATCTGATTTTATTGCAAACATTCACAATACGGTGCGACGCCTAACGCAATTACACCAACGAAAACTTTGTACAATATGCATATGCTGTATTTCCTGTCTGCCTCCTTCACGGGTTTCTACAAATGTATCTTAGTGTATCTTTGTGTTCTCTCTTTTTTGAGCGCAAGAATATGGGAAGATGGAAGATGCACTTAGCGTATCATCCTCGTCTGAATGCGAGTAAGAGTAATAATAACGAGGTACAACTTGATGTGTGAACCATAGTGACTTTAGATAGAACAAAGACGAGCTCCTTCGTCTCTGAACTGAAAGTATAAAATTACTCTGATGACTATTGTTTGTCTCTTGCTTCAGACAGTAGTGGGACCTCGAAACGGTTATTATTTCCATTGTCACAGCAGAGCAGAAGCTAAAGCAATTAGGATTTTTGAATGCAAAGGGCTTGGGCGTCGAGTGTTTCACGAAAACTAATGACTTTAATTATGGAAAGGTATAAATAAACTGTCAAAGAGTATGCAGAGTGAGGATGCAGAAAAAGGAATTTCGTAGGTACCTAGGGAAATTCGAACCAATTTCCATTTCAAGTGAATGTCACTGAAATTGCCTAGTAAATTGAAGGGCAAAAGGAATTGATTATTTAGAGTGTTAGAAGAGTATTAGAATTAGATATTCTATATTTTAATACAGAGGTGTTTGGTATTTATTTGTGGTATGACATGGACAACTTCAGACCATTTAGCTTAAGTATTCAGATTCAGAACATGGAATGTGCTATTGTGAAGCTCACTTACTCCCTGCAACAGATCGGACAGATTTCGCTGAAGACGCGAATTCTCTAACCTTGCACTAAATTCCGGTGAATAAACAACTAGTGCAAATGTCGCCACAACCGAAGTAAATCCTGAATTTATGGGAGACTATTCTGTTTCCGTTTCCCAGCAGATTTAAGGCGAAGCACGCCATAAGACCTAACCGAGTAAGGCCTAAAGGCAAAAGGCCTAAATAAAATGGCCTAAAATATAAAGACCTAAGCTGTAATAAGACCTACGGAATAATATGACCTAAATGAAAAAGGCCTAAAATAAAAAGACCTACACTGTAATAAATGCTGCAGCATAGTAAAGCCTTAAACTCACTATCGTTAATCATTATGGATTACTTGTCTCTTGAAGCTTACTTCACAGGAATTTCGCAGAATGTCGCATTGCAGATTTAGTACTGCACATTTCTAAAATATGTATGACCGAATTAGGATTTGCGAATTTTGATAGCAGTCAATATTATTAAAGGAAAATAATTTTTGAATCGAAACGTTTTAGCTTTTAGCTATTTTAGTTTTTGGATTGGCTTGGCCTAGCTAGCGCTAGCTTAGTTGTTTTCAATATGAAATAAACACGATATTGCATAGTAGAGTTTAAATATAAAGTTTTACACAATTTGTAACTTGAAACTAAGGTCGATGTTTATGCTTTAGCTCTCCCTATGCAGCAGCTCTCACTGCAACATTGGTATTTCTATTTTAGGCCATATTATGCCATAGCCTTTCTTTATATTTTAGGCTTTAATTATTTAGGTATTATTTATTATTCCGTAGGTCCTATTACAGCGTAGGTCTTTTGCCTTTTATTTTAGGTCATCATATTTAGGTCTTTTGGCTTTAGGCCTTATTCTGTTAGGTCCTATGACACGGAAGGGATTTAAGGATGACCCGAGTGAAAACTCGAAAGCGAAATCTTCGAATTGTATACAATATTCGCATACAATTACGATATTCTCAATAGCTGTCCGTTGGAGGAGCATCGGTATCGGTAACCAATACGGTACCTACATGAAGTAAAAGGATAGAGAAGTGTCGTGTACCCTGAGGTTTATGCTAAATCCTATCTCTACAGTATTGTACAAATAATTGGCGAAGAAGACTTTGTTCTCTGCAAACACCTTTGGATGGACGGACATAAACTCCAACTCCAATCCAGAAAAAGTTGGAGATCAGAGCATCAAGACCAGGATTGCAGGACGTGTGAGACGTGAGATAGACAATGAATCCAACGGCGATTGATTTGGGAGTCGTTAGTTGCGTATGAGTATATGAGTAGCAGCACTTTTTTGGTTTGAAGCTCATCCATCTGCTGCGGTTAACGTTAACGAGCGTCTTTTTACGTCCAAGTGTGTATCCTTTTCTTTTTCCTTCCTACTACTTCTTTCCCGACATTTTGTTGGCACTTGGGGAAAGCATTCCCAACGCAAATACTGAGGAATTCACTCGAAGTTTTATTCATATGCAAATAAAAAATATTCGATGCGGTGTGGAGTGGAGGTGAGCAAAATACTAGCTTTGCAATTTGCAACTTAGATTTTGTTTATCCTCAAGCGGAGAGTATTCAATCGTAAGATTATGACTTGGATTCTCTTTTCTTTCGTCTGATTGCCTAAAAACTAAAATGTTTGTACGATTTGATGTGGTTTAGGAGTGTATTTTATGGTATGGCGTCCTTTAGGCAATTGATTCGACATATAAAATAAACGGTTGTAACCGATAAACACAGGCATTGCAGCAAAAAACTGTAATGTATGTGTGTAATACTATATTTTGTACGAAGCTGTGGTTACCATTTTTATATAAATCGAGTTTAAAACTGTTACTACACTTTTTCATGTAAAT
>JAQFXZ010000254.1:0-23884 GCA_034694025.1 Ceratophysella scotica | reverse complement strand
ACTCTTATGTAAAAGGGGAGGAGCCCAAATCATATGTCTTATGTCTTACGTCTTATGTAAATCCCGCAAACTGCCTACTATGTAAAATGCGGAAGTAGAAAAACATCTGAAATGAAATGTGCATTTATTTGACAGGATTCGTAAGGAATTAAGGAATGTCATATGCATGTAGTGAAATATACAAGTTTGCACAGAAAATCATAACTATACAAATGTAATGTACAGCATGTAATACACCACAATACATAAACATACCGATTCATACATAGAATATTTTTTCATCTCGAGTGAAGCTAAACAATTGAAATTTGGTCAATATTCAGTATTTTATTTAAGTTCATCTTATCCATTAATTATTAATTTACGAGAACATTTTTTTTTTCAATTTGACAAACTTATAATATCGAGGTCTTAAATAAAAGGGTGTACGAGATCATTTACCATGTTCGAATTCGAAGTAAACAAGAAGGAGTTTCCATTCCCGTAAGGTTACATGCTAATCTCTTCAGCATTAGACCGAGCTAGCAAATATATTTCAATTCAATGCTTCTGACAATTCAGTAATATATTTTAGTTTGACACTAAAAAGCGTAACAGGCGAAAACCGCGACACCAAAAACAGCAACATTGATTTCTTTACTTTAGGTTAGGCTAGAGGTGTGTTTCGCTGTTTTGGGATTCGGGGTCGGGATCGGCTCGGGAGTCACGGTTTTTGGCTGGAAGCACTAAAAAGATGCAAAATAAAAATGTGTAATAAAGAAAAATTTTCTCTTGTAAAAAAAAACTTCAAAATCTCAACTTACGACTCAGAAACTCACAACCCATGATGATTTTTGTAGTATTGACAATTATGATTTAAAGTTCTTAATCTTTGTCTGCCTCGTGTCGGCAGTAAATTAAAAATTGTTCGTAATTCTTTAGTAAGAATATTTTTATGGTTATTAAGTTATCCACGAAAGTACGAAGAAGAAAGACTTCGTATCTTTTTCAGAGATACCTACTCTTTACATTGGAAATATTGTTTCATTTGCGTCAAATCCTCAGCATTATCATCGGTCATCAGTTAAGTTAAGACCCATCACCGTCATGGCACTAAAATATACAGATAAATGATCTATTTGTAATTTTAAAAAACCGTTTGATTTCGCAGTATAATGTTCCGGATAACAGGTAATACGTGTAGTAAGTGAGCAACATGTGTATTAACCAGGGAATTAACTTTGTTTATTAGTACTAATCATGCTTCCAGTTAAGTTACATGCTCTAATTCTATAATTACTTGCTTCACCATAATAAAAAAAATTGTCGTCATCGTTAAACGGTTCTAGTCACACCAGAAAAAAACTAAGAGCATTCCAGCAACAGGGTATGATGCTGGATGCTGAACGTGGTTTTAATCTGTACATAGTATTACGGCCGTATAGTAATGCAAATTGATTTCCAAGCTTTGTACTCACTATTCATGTATGCATGATGAGGGACAAGCCAATAACACGAGAAGCGTGGTGCTGAAATTTTATTGTATTTTACATGACCAATTTGCATGTAGTGAAAAATTGAATCGCCATTGGATTGGAACTCACACTCTTATGTGTGATCCGCACATGAAATAAAACATGCTTAAGTACAACCATTTACCATTCCATTACTGATTTGCTGATAGAATTTTGCACATGTCGTAGAAATTATTTAAGAAGTACTTCATAAATACCTGTGGAATTGAATATCAGCAACGAAGCTGTAAGTTAATTATATACATATTCCATTTTAGCAAAAAATTGAGATTTGCAAATGGCAAGTGACAAGTTTAGCGTAGGATATTATGTTGCATTACTTGATTTTTTTTTACTGCATTTGCACGATCACGTTTTGCATGGTTACAACAGTTACAAACAACCAACAGCTGTCTCTTCGTTTGTTAAATCGGGCTGATATTTGAGATAAATTACGGAAACGTGCAGTGTATAAAGATCTTGTAGAGTTTGAAGTTTTTATATACCTACATAATGCAAACAGAATTATTTAAAAGTTGGGGAATCACAATGTGCTTGGCATCAAGAATAAATCGGGACCCCAGCGATCACAGCTCAAAACTCTCATATATGACCACGAAGTCTAATTTGCTATCAATTACTTACAATTTATTTCAGTTACTAATTAACATAAAAATGTGAACTTGAAAGTCAGAAAAGGTCGCGACTCTCGAAGACCTAATGGGTTCGTGTGCATGACCTTGACTAAAAATGGACTTCATGGTCGAATCTTTCTTGTTGCTGGACGGGATTAATTATTGGATTGTAATTCAGCACCGTAGCAAGAGTAAACTTGAGCATTAAAGCAGGAAAATAAGTATAATTTTTCGCATAATTGAGCTTATCTAAAATGAGAAATGAGGATTTAAATAAACAAGCAAAATACACAAAATTGGACAAGTTTTATACAAATAAAGTTATACTTATACTGTTAACTGTTACTGGATGGGATCTTAAGCGTAAGCCGAGTATAAGCAAAAGATGCTTGTTTCCAGACCTTCTGGAAGGAGTGATTTCTGTTTCGCGTCAGAGTGTTCGCCTACGCTGCTAGTTTATGCAGACGGACGGACGCTCCCTACCTTTTTACTTGTTTCTTACCTGTGCTGGGCTTTGTTCTGAATTCATTAAATACTACGACAGGTGGGATTCTACTACAAACTCACTCCTACATACCTATATTGTCCTGACTGGGGCAAACACTAGGAAATACAATGGGGATTCGCTACAAAAAGGCAGATGCAGCAACTAATAAGCCCAAGCTCCCTTGGCATGGCATGGCTGGTCCCTCATCAAGCCTGTCAATTCCTTGCGTTGCTCCATTGTGTTCCATATAAAGAATGGCATGGTTAGCAATATAGTGGAGGATTGGACATCCGATCCTGCACCACCTTTGAGAATACGATACTGAAAACTGAGTCAGACGAGGCAGGCAGAAAAGCGGCCCACCACCACCATCATCACTCACTGAGCTGAGCATTGATGGGCACGGGACTGCTTTTTTGGTTGTAATAATTTTATACGTATGATGTTACTAATAATACGATAAGGAAGGTTCGCAGTTCGCAAATCGCAGTGACGGCATAGAAGTAGACCTCATCTGCTGCCTCTGCCTCTTGTCGTCCACATTCACCAAAAACCTAGCCTGTCAACATCACCTCCTGCCCAGACGGATATTTCTGTGCATAGCATTTTCTGCATAGCACAATACTTATACTCAAGATCCACATCTGCAGTCCGTTGCCCTCTGGGGCACCCTATCTCTGCTCTGGGACAAACCCACTCTAGTCCTCAAGAATTCCTCAACTTCCTGTGCAGTTGAGCATCACGTCACCTAAAACCGTCCACCTTCTGTCATACATCTCCAATCAGGAACACATGTATGTTGTATTGCAGAACGTCGGGAAGAAAACGAGTTCTGGCAATTATTGAGTCGAAAAGCGAGAGCTTCTTTTTGTCTTATTGTTTTGATTAAATAATGCGTGTCTGACTCGGTCTTTGTGTGTTCATTGTTCTTGGGGAGCAGTTTTACTAGCTATTCAAGTTCCGTGGATTTAACGAAATATGTGGACTCCAACACATGTTCAAGTAACTGGTGAGTTTTACCGATGTAAAACACATTCGTTCTGCTCTACTTTCCAGTTGGCGGCAGGTTTGGCAAAAAAATACTCTTTTTAAGCCGAATTATAGTATCTCTTCTGCTCATTTCAGTGCAACGATCAAAAGGACTGCTATATAAGGGAAAGAATGGTAATTAATAAATCATATACAAACTAATTAGATACTGCCGCATATTATTTGTGCATGAAATACAATTCCGACGTTAATTTCTGTAGGTACAAATGACGTTTTCGTAACTATTGCACTGGGAAAGGAGCGTTACCAGACTTCGGTGAAAGAAAGAGCTTCAGATCCTGTTGAATGGCACGAAGAATGCGAATTGTAAGAAAATCTGATTTACAAGTTCGATCAATTTTTGATACAGGAAGTTAATTGGTTCTTGATTTTTAGAGCTATTCCTAAACAAGGGAACAAGGCTGAAATCGTACTAACAGCTCTTCACAGGAATTTCATTGGAGATGACTTTCTTGGTGTGGTTCATATCCCACTCTCTGAGTTCGACGTCTACGAACGTCCTTCGAATAAGTGGTACACGCTCAAAAATAAGCCGGGCAAAGACAATACGAAGAAACGGGGTGAGCTGGAAGTCAGGGTGGGATTCACAGTCAAAGCTGGAGCCGCTGCAGGAGTTGGAAGTCTGAGTGATTTGAGTAAAAAAGAAGGCCATCGCTCTTCCATTGGGAACTTCAAAGGTGGTCGACTTGTTTCTTAATTTTTGTTACACTAAAACTTACATCAGTTCAACTTTAACTTCTTGTCTCTTGTTTCGGTTACCACCAGGAGGTAGCTTGTTTAGTTTAGGTAAAGAGAAAAAAGGCTTGAAATCATTTGCCAAAGCTGTGAGTCATAAGGTATCAACGTTGCCTGGACGCGGAAAGAAAAAGAAGGACGACGCGTTTGGCACCATTCCAGAACAGCAAACTTACCATCAGCCGAATCATAACAGAAATGAGGCTGACCCTGGAATTGTTAGTGATGACGAGGACGAATTTAGAGTAAGTTCCAACTTGTAACAGAAACGGAGCTAGAGTTTGATTGGTAAATCATTAATTTGTTTTGAAATTTTAGTTTGATGAGCTTTCTCATAAGAGTAGTCACAGTTCTCTGAGCGTGTCTCAAGCGGCCATTTCTACTACACCAAAAGATGGTTCATTGGAAAATTTGGGTGGAGGAGAATTTCTGCGTCAAAGCTACGCCACACCGCCACCTGGAAAGCCATCTCGACTGACATCTTCATCTTCCTACGGAGCTGCTGAAGAGAAAAATCTGAAAAGTGGAACGAATGATGGAGGCATTGGCCCGATTGACGATTGGGAGTCGAAACTCTTTGCAAGACAGAATTCGTCAAAAGGTAATGGTTTTGAAAGCAATGTGGGTCAATTGACATATCCAGAAGTAACAACTAATTGTCTACTTATTTTACTCAGAAATACGAAATTCAACGCCGTCTCCTAACAAGATTCCTCCGGTTGAAATCTCAAAATCAGAGGTATTGTTTGAAGAATGCCTGTGTTTCAGCATTTTGAAATTACAGGCCTTCATTTGTAGTAAGCGGTTTTCTAACGCAGGTTTCACTTGATACACCCAAATCTCACAAGTCGTCCGAGCCATCGAAAGAGCCAGTGCCTAAACCACGTCAAGTTCAAGAAATCAAAGCGGAGTCCAGAATCAAAGCTTCTTCAATGGAAGACATTTACAAGGAATCGAAACCGATCAAAGAGGAGAAGATCAAGAAAGACAAGCACAGGAGCAGCAAGGAAACGTTTGCCTCCATCTTCTCACCATCCAAAACTAGTAAGTTTCGCCAATTAGCGGAGTGCATTACGTAAATATTATATAACTCAAAATGCCATCTCCACTTTTTGGCATTAAACTGTCATTTGAACAATACTAATGCAAAACTGAACTCAATTCTTGCTCAGAAGAAAGTGAAGACTCGCCAAACCAGAAAGGAACTCCAGTAGGAATCACGAATCCAATACGAATGAAGGAAACAAACTCAGAAACTCGTCTGCCACGTGAAACTATTCGAAAGTTTGATGGAAAATCCAGAGATGTAAGTTCCTTGTTGCATCCACTTGAGTGGGATCAACTTGTGTGAAGATGCTCACCTCCAATCGTATTTATTGTCCTTTTGTCAGAGATAATCCTGTTTACAGCGTTAATTCATTTGAAGTAGACTCAAGGCCATCTTCTTTACTCAATTGATTGATATGCACATGTTGCAAAACCGGCTTCTCTTCAATTCCTGGGTGTATATTTTGCCCATGCTGTAATAAATCCATTTCTTGTTTGTAGGACTTGATTGAGACAATAATGACGTTGCAAGCCACAGTTGATCAGCAGAAGCAGAAGATCGGGGACATGGAAGAGTACTTAGAGAACCTTCTAGTCAGAGTTATGGAGAACAAGCCAACACTTTTGCAAAGTCCGTATGTTTCCGTCCGTCCTATCAAGTAAACTACCTTGCAATCATTTAACACACTGAAGGGAACCCATTTCCCCAGTTTCGTCCTTGCTAGATTCACAGTACAAGTAGTGACTCGGCTTCTACCAGCTCGTTCGGGATGCGGATAGTTTACGTGCTTGTACCAGCTTAGCCGCCTTTTCCCAACTCTGCATATCAAAATATAATCAGAAATCAGAAGCAATCTGTATAATGTCACTTTTACAAACTATTTGTGCTCAATTAGGTCCAACAAATGGAGTTTCTGAGATCAATCCCACTTCCAATACCTTGAAGACTGTACCAGACAACTGTAGCAAACAATACAGCAAAGAAGTCGCAAAGTATTCACCTTTTTAATAATTAGACTAACTCGTTGTTCTCTAGTAGACTAAAATGTACGTGCCCCAACTTTATGTACGTATAGAATATTTCCGCCTATTAGTAGTCTATTCCTTATTCAGCAACGTGCATGTCATCGTTCCCTGATTTACATGAGTCCGGGAAATGTCAATTTGAAACGACGGTTACCAATATCTCAAATGTTACAATTACAAATACGTATATGTGGGAGGATGAAAGCTTAAAAACGATCTTAAAGAAATTAACTAAAAATATGCATATTTGAGAGGATAAAAGGGTAAAAAAGATTTTAACGAAAACGAATTATACAATACGGCTGAGCTACGAGGCCTTTTCTTGGAATTGAATAAGTTCAAACTTTGATGAGAATTTTATAGTAATGACGGCAATAATATTCGACACAGCAATATTGAAACAAAGACCACAACCAAAAAACGCAATTTAGGTAATTAAAAAAATTATATTCCAACAGCTATCACATGAGATCTGTGGAATTTAATATTAATCTATTTCGAGATTGTATTTTCTCCTACTACGTAATTCTCCAACCGAATGAGGGTGCTACTTAATGTATAAATATGCTGCGAAGAAAGAAACTTGTAACAGTGAAGTATACGTCCGTAACACTGTTTAATAAAAAATATTTGTATCTTAATTAGAACTGTGTACAGCAGCGCATATTTATTCGACAGCGGTTTACCGTTAAATGAGGTGTCTTCCTTGGTTATTTTCTAAAAACCGATCACATTTTTAAAGTGATTCCGCTCGAAAAATATGTGGAAAAGGGAAATGGCTGCATTCTTTTGTCGAGATCATACGAGGGTTGTTTCATTAATTTTAAGAACTTTTTGGAAAAGCTGTAAAACCGAAAGATTTGAGTGAATTAGAAAAATTGAGGAAAAGTATTAGGGTATTGAAAAATATGCAGAGGCAAACATTTTGAATGTTTGAATTTTTGATGAAAATGAAATGTCAAACTAAAATTGCTGTAGAATCTGTACATGTGAATAGTTTTACCCAATTTTTTTTTGCTGCAAAGTAACTTGGCTATTAGCTATTACTCTGTAAATTAATTTATGTAAATTAATTTATAATTTAATTGTAAATTTCCGCCCAAGTTTTTCTAATTCTATTTTAACAGCTTTTCATAAAATTCTCAAAATTAATGAAACAACCCTCGTTAACCTGAAGCTTGTGCTTAAATAATTTTCTAAATCACGATGAAAATTCCATGTGTCCAACTTTTGCGATTGATGACAAATCCAACTGGATTTAAACCCAAAGGTGTGGGCTGCGCTTTAAATTTTGACAAAAACATTACAGAAAAATATTCAATTTGTGAATTTATGCGAACACACAGCATCACTCTAGAATATGAATAACTCGCCATCCAGCTTTTAAACACAAATACCTCAGTTTATTCACGTACTTTGGGATAGGGTAACTTTAATATTGACACAGAGGAATAGTTACGATACTAAATACTTATGCCAGCACAAGATTATGCTCAATAGTTTTGTAATACGGTAACTGTTCACATTTGTTCAGGAAAAATAGTTTGCAAAGAATAACAATAGAACAGATGAGAAGAAGATCATTATTGTCCTTAGAAATATAATTGCATCTTGACTTCCAACCAAATTACATGATCACAGGAGCTATAAGCTTTACTTGCTTTTTACCCACATTAAGAATAAAATTAGGGGAATTACTATAGATAGAAGGAGTTATAAGGTACAATCAGATATTGTATTGGAACCTTTATCCAATATGATTCACTATTTTCCTTTTATTATTTTTTTTCGTGTGATGTGGAATGAAACAGGAACAATCCGGATCAGTCCGATTATTGCAAAAAAAAACTTGAAAAGGACCAAATTGTAATCGGAAACCAGGTGGAGTTGGAAAAGTAGGAATTATAATTATAAAAGCCTTTACGGTTAACTAAAGCTACGCTTCCAAAATCCGTGTCTGAGATTGCAGAGTCTCGTCTGGGCTTCGACCGTTAGTTTAACTAAAAACACTACAAACGTCTCCTCTAGACCATTTTGGATGTGTACAGGATTTTGTAAACCCCCAGGAGCAAACCGGAACCTGTTTAGAAAAATTAATTGAAAAATATCAGGCCCTGAAGAAATTAACGACTGAAACTCGGATATTGTAGTGCTGTACTTACCAATTAGGTCACCCAGAGCAGTCAAGTATGGAATAGCTGAGGTGTCAGGATCAATTTTGCGCACCCAGAACCAATTGATGAGAACATGTGTGAGATACAGCAGAATAACCACCTGAAAAAGAAAACCGTTTAGAAATGCTTGGTTAAGCATTCAGCATTGAAAAATATGCAGATAGAAGAAATCCTACCTGAACCAGCGCGGCAGCTATGTACACAAAAAAGAAAAGAAACGACATATCCAGCTGCTCTTTATGTCCGCTCATGTAGTAGGAAACGATGACGAAGATGATGTGTCCCGGAGCAACCATGGCCAAAAGTACTTTGGCTGAGACGGAATGAACTCCTTGAAATTCAAGACAAAGACATCAGTTTTGAAACGTCCTTTTTCTCATTGGGCTGTAATTTTTGCTTCAACAAAAATATAGAAAAGCCAGGCTAATCTTTAAATGCTCATCCTAATCAAATTAGCGCGCGGTTGAACTAAAACAATGAAGAATTACGTGTTGTAAGTCTTTGAGCCCGTGTAGGAAACCTAACCTAACTTAGCAGAAATGAATCTGAAGAAATAGCTTGGAAAATTAGCCTGGCTTTTCTATATTTTTGTTGACGCATTTATATTTTCCCGGCTTATTCTCATCTTTAATACCTTGCTTGGTGAAGACGCTCCATGGAGAAAGAAACCAAACACGTGCCCGACCACCTGGTAGAACATCCGAGTCGGGAAGAGAGCCTGGAGCACAGTACTTGTGCAGCGCAGTGCAGATGCGACTGGCCTGAACAGAGGCAAGGTTTCCACCAACGCCATTGTACACTGGAATTTACGAACACACGAAATGAGATAATGTCTGCCTACGCTTTAAGCACAAGTTGTAAATTAATTCACCTGGTTGGTAAAGTGCAATCGTTGGGAATCTGTGCTCCGCGTAATCAAGGATAACTCCGCCACCACTAGAAAATTATTGGATGAATGGATTAGCCAAGCCACATGCACAAAAAGGTGAAGGCGAGTCATTAATTTGGAACAGTGGCACTTACGAGCTCAATACCATCGCACAAAGTACTGGCATCCAACCCGTGCGAAGAACCTGCAAGAAGCAAATTACTAAATGGAAGCCATGTTCAATCTTCAATTATGCATGCATCAAATGTTAATTCTGTTTTTCCAAACCGGTCGAGTGTACTCGTTCCTGTGAGATACCAGAATCCAAATTGGGATCATCAGTGCGAAGCATCCAATAATGACAGCGGAAATCCATGGCATAGTCTCTGTAACGAAATATATTTCAATTAGAGGGTTGTAGTGGTTGGGTATGACCACGATGTTTGAAGAAATATGAGAAATATTGCCGTACTAGTTTGTCCGTTCAAGGTGCTGGCGATCCAAGCAAGAAGTCCCAACGTTGTCACATCTCCAAGACTGGCAGCAATTGGAGTTGCAATATTGTCCGGATTGATATTGAACTTGATGGACAGAATTACAACGGCCACCATCAATAGTCCTACAAGTACAAGGTAGTTGAATTCTCATTTTCTATTTACCACTTGGCTTATTCATTCGATCATCTCATTTGAGTTACCTAATCCGAAGGACGCCACTGATGCTGTAAAGACGCTGCTTGCACAGAGAAGAACACCGTTTTGCAAAATCACTAAAAAATCATCGGTTCCGTCCCACTTGATGGCCATGAAAACCGCCACCATAGATGCCAGAGATCCAACAACGATTGCTTGAAGCTGTTCAAGTCACAAAGTCAATTTTAGCATTTTATTTGCAGATTCTGAAGTCGGAGAAAATACCTGAGTGAGTGCAAGATTTCCCAAACAAATGTACAGTTGAGCCTGCCATGTTTTCATTTGACCAAGATTGGCATGCGTTGATAGTCGGGATGCCAGGGTCATCTCCAGGTTCCCTTTGAGACCAAGTAATGGAGTGACCAGGACTAAGAATTCAGGAACATCCCGGAAAACCTCCCAGTCCTTTTTGTATCAATATATGAGGTTATTAGTCCATCAGATGGTTCATCCACAAACATACAAGTTTGATCTTTGATCCCGGAAAAGTCGAAGTAATATAATATCGGACAATATGAAGAAGAAGTTCAAATCATCACTAAACAACAGTGGTATTTGGTATTTGTGTTCACGCACTGTGTGTATTGTCAGATTTCAATACAGATAAACTAAAATGCCAATCATTGGCTTCCATATAATTCTACGCATTTCGTTTTGGAGGCTTGCCGATAAATCTTCTGCACTCAAAATTAATCAAGAGGCGTGAAAAGAATTTCTGGTGGAAGCATTCGAATTCGACAAGTCAAATATCTACGAATGGGGCAAAATATTGCTCAATCAATTGTTTCACGGTTAGTGATGGCATATGCGCCCTACCTAGAGTATACGCGTAGGTAGGTAGGGCGCATACGCAATCACGCGCTGATTGCGATGTTGAACCAATCGAGGCAAAATTTTCTTCAAGAAGCGCCAAGCTGGCTGGTTTGTTTCGGGGGTTCGTAGAAGCCAGCAGCAAATACTACTACAAATTCATCGTCGCCCAAGGACGGTTTTACATATTGCCCAAAGGGGCCTTGGCACCCTCCTTGACAGATTATTTCATACCAGATACGTATAATTGGGAATGAAGCCAAAAAACAGTAAAATTTCGCTTAGCGCGAGATATCGGGCGTGCAAACCTTAATAGTCCATTTTTGCATTTCTTTCGAACAGAATTTTTAACTTTATATTTTTAAATACCTAGTACCTACGTGAAAATTCAAGTCTCTAACTTTTGTCCTTGGGTCGCTTCCTTGACGCAGGACCGCCCCCGTAGCCCGGCAGTATTAAATTGTTATGTCTAATTCTGCTGAACTGGGTTAAACTAGGAGTCAACTAAAACCAAGCTTCGCAGCGGTACGTAACAGGAGGGTAAATGTAGGAATTAAAATTAAGGATGTCCCGAGAATTCGGCCGGCCGAATATTGGGCGCCGAATAGTGAATCTTTACGCCATTGGCAGAATACTCAGGCAGATATTTGGCCGTAGACCAAATGGTTTTGACAAAGAATTGGATTCATTTTTTGACTGTACTGCAGATATTTATCCGATTTAAATGTCAATTTCTTCATTCACAAGTTATAAATATTCGGCCGGCCGAATTGCCGAATATACGGCGAGGAATAGTGGGGTTTTCCGATTTCCGACATGGCCGAATATTCGACGGATGAATAGGTCGTCCGCCATTGGCCGAATATTCGGCCTGCCGAATACTTCAGAGCTGAATATTCGGACCGGCCGAATAGCACTTTACTTTTCAGAGCATCACTAGTATAGGAATTCATTAGTTTACTAGAGTGGAAGGACTAGAGTTTCGGTAACTTAACCTAAGACATTGGCTCACCCCGTACTTTAATCAAAAGCGCTTTTACTAGAATCCTGGACATGAAATCCAGTTAGGATTAGAAACCGGGCCCAGTTTAAGTTTCCTCAACGCAGTTTTGAATTGTGGTCTGGCACATACAATAGTTAAACATAATTACCTTGACAATGTTCAGTATTAGACCAGCTCCCACCATTCCAAGCCCCGCAATGAGGTAGGGAACAGACACTTGACCCATAATAGTGAACCAGCGCTCCCTCCGTTGTTCTGGAATGAGTGATTCCCTCGAGTCTCGGCTCCGCATCCCGTTCGCCATTTTGGACGTAGAGTCCGAGCCATGGAGTCCGATCACGATGTCAGCAGGACCCACTGCTGGTCCTCCATCCGGAAGAACTGGGCTGGGTGCAGGCGTGATGACGAAGATGGGTCTTCCGCCATTGTTGTTGGCACCCGTCACCTCCGGCTTCTCGTTCAAAGTCTCCGTGTCCATTTTGGCGATTTCGGGGACCGGTTCGTCGTCGGAAAGATTGGCTCCTTTATTGTCGTATTCGTTGATCTCAACTAGCATTTCCTCCAGTACAGCTTTAACCCTGTCATTCGTGAAATGAACAAAATGGGAATTTAGACTATAAAATAATACTTTGAGAGGTTGAAAATCGTCACGGAAATGGAAAAGCAGAATTGATGGAACCAGGGGGTTGACTGGTTCACTTGACGTCGACGTAAGGAATCCGCGATATTCTTACGTAGTACGTACGTCTACATGCTCTGTGCTGTGAACATGCGGCGTTCCAACTGCGGCACCACCCACGGACGCAACGCACGTAATTGTGAGAGCATTAAATTTGTAATGCTCTATTGTTTTAGCTTTTTACGTATTGAATGGGAAATACTACGGCATTGGCACTTTAATACCCTTTGGTCACGTTAAAGGTGGAGAGGAATTGTACGGAGTCAACTTATTAGGAAGGATTGTAATTGTGAGAAATATTTAGGCACTCATTTGATTCTACAGAGCTCTTGTCAACTTTCAAAATAGGCATTTAGTTGATGAAGCATGAAATATGCTTACCATTCCCTTTTGTTCGTGTCTCCAGACTGGTTTCCGTCAAATGTCACATTGGACGTGGGACAGAACACAAATAGAATATAAAAATGGGAAATAAGTATTAATGCATGTTGGCAAAGGATTACATTTCTCAACAGTAGCACAATACAATATGACCATGGACGCACTCAAGGATTTCACGGGTCAATGGAATCAGAATATGGAAATTGCTGATCGTTGATCTAACCTTACCAATGAAATGAAAATTCCTTGAACTACTCCATGCGCAAATATAGAAAAAATTGAAAATAGCCTTATTAGAAATTTTAGAAATTAGAAATACTAAACGACACTACGAATCACGACAATTTCTTCAAACAATCTGCTTACGACATTGACTTAATACTCGTAGGCCAGGCTAAACAGGAAAATAGAACATCTGCGATTACAAATTACAGGTGAACTGGTAAGTTATCTTAATTTTGTATACTTTGGGATTTTATCTTAATACCAATATTATCATATCTTACCCTGTGGGGACAGACAAAAAATTCTTCTAAGCCGTCCTAACACATAACATATAAGAATGCATCAATTCCATCTTAGCAATTTTATTCGAACATTTTATTTCTCGAATTATTTAAATAATGTATGCAATGAACACATTTTTAAATAAGTTCCTCTCTTTAAATTCGAGGGTTGTTCCATTAAAAATTGGAATTTGTGATATACTGTAAAACTCATCGAATGAATTAAGTAAGTGCTTTTGCCCTTGTGATCTATTTAATAACCTGGTTCGAAATTAGACACTCAATTCATTTTTTAGAAATTTTAAGCGTAATAGTAGACGTTTCAAAGAATCCGCGTCTATGATTACTCAAAAATGAAATATCAAATCATAAGGGAATTTTTTTTTAAAACAGAAAGTAAAAAATAATGGTTTCAAAGAAGCGACAAAAAGCTTGCTTGTATTAGAAACTGTCCATAAGGAAAATTTTGCTCAAGTTTTTGCTGCAATGTAGGTTAGGTACTACTTTAACCGATGGAATTCTTAGCGTCATTGATTTAAAAGAAAATTGAACAACTCTACTTATTCGATGTATTATTAGTAGATTTGATTTTTAGTGAAATTTGGAATATATGCAAATGTTAAATTCAAACTTCGACCTTTGAAAGGTAAAGAAATTACCATGTCGTAATTCGATAACCATCTTCAACCAGAAACTGAAAATCTGGTAAGTTCAAATACGATAATGTGCAAATCCGTCCTAAGTCTTGCAGGTAATTTCAAGTTTTTTTTATAATACTCCACGCCATTGAAAATTCATAACTCCCCAGCTCGATTTGAGCAACTTTGCATTGTTATGTAGATAGATAGGCAAATATTACTTAATCTCAAACATTTATTTTGAAATTGGAAAATTAATCAATGGACGAGGATCTCATTCGACAAGCTGTAAGAGCAAATGCAATAAACCTGAAAAAAGTTACTTTAGCTCAGTTGTGGATTGTGGAGGCGTACTCCATACAATCTACGTACATTAAAAATATAAGGAAAATACTACTAGAAGGCTGGAGAAGGTTGTAAATGCATGGGTTGAGAATATTAATTATTGTTATTCTATTCTAGGCATACATTACGCTACTAGAGCAAACTGCGGTGACAGTGGTGGATGTTCGTGGTTTGACAGATAAATTCTAACTTTTAACTAAGCCTGCTGTATTCTCCGTTCTGGATGCCATATACGCGTCAACCCGGACAGAACAATGGACTTGGAATAAGTGGAAACTGTGATATGCCAATAACAATTTGTTCCAAACTATTAATTCCATGGGATTAATTCCTTGAAACTAAATTAATTGAATTCCAATTAATTGAAACTAACTCCTCTCAGAAGAGCAATGAAATATAAAATATGTTCATGTAATTATGTGTCTTGATTTTGATAAATTCCAAAATGGAGCTTTTGAGCTGAGACAATTTCTTACCATGAGTGATGCAGACGTGAGGTGATCGTGGAGATACAAGAAGAGAAGCATGTATCACCAAGCGAGAAGAAGCCCAGAGTTTACATTTTTGCAGCTATTTGAATTGAAATATTAGAGTTTAAGCTACGTTAAACTAGTGACCCTCGAGACTCTGCTAAGTCCATTCGGTCAGAAGTCCAATTGGGAAAAGAAAGGGCTTCAGAACAGAGGACTGTGATGAGCGACGTGGCTACAAATGAAGTGAGGACTTTCCCTTTTTGCCCGCAAAGTACTTTGGTGGAGTGGTGGGTTCTAGGACCGGAGCGAACCCAGGTAGTCAGTTCGTTGGGACGAGCAGAAGGCTTCCTTGGACAAAAAATGAGCTATGCCCGGATTTGACGGATTCTTCGGGACGCAAGAGGCGCAAACTCGTTCGCTATTGCAACACCCTTCCTGCTTGAAGGCCAGAGCACTCTCGGATTTGCAAAGACAAGTCTCTCTACCCGGAACGGGTTCCAACCAAATCCAAACACCCGAATCCAAGCTTCACTCAATCTCAAATCTCAATGAACAGGATCGAGTTCTATGCTTCTAGTCCTCTCGAGTTCAACACAAACAGTGGTTCGGTTCATTCGTTCACAACGTGAATCGGGCTTGCAACTTGCAACCCACCACTTTGCCTTTTTACTCTGGATCCAAACCTCAAAAGAACTGCTTACGTAGTTGTGTACTCTTATTCATATTATGGTCATGGTCGCTGAACTTGGCTTGCCTGTTGTTCGCTGCGCTGGGACCGGGGCTGGCCTGTGAAGCGTCTTTATGAGCCGGCGTTCCAGCATTTACTACAATGACATTTTGACTGGACGTCAAGTAAACGTCGATTTCTATTTATAAACAAAAGCAAGATAACTCGATCAGATCGAGTGCTTAAAACCTTGAGCCATTGTTTTACTGAATATTAACTAATTGAAACCATACAACCAGGATAATCGACATTGAATAACCTTTTAGATGAAAATAATGTGTACTCCCATTTTTTCACTACGACTATCCACATATTTTAGAGGTACTAAATATACATGGCCAAATGTGATTTGGTACATTGAACTTGACTTTCCCGAGTGCAAACCGACAAGTCTTTGAACTGGGAAAGCTTTACAGTCCGCCTTCGTCAGCAAGTTATATAATTACTATTCAAATGCAGAATGAGAATTGTGCATGGAATGTAATGTTTACTTGTTGGGTCCATCATTCATCATGATATCAGCTTGATACAATAGATTCCATGAATAGGAGAACGAGAAGAGTAAATACGTGGAGTCTTATTGTTCGAATGGATTGGGCATTATTGCCTGAATAGAACGTGGTGGGAGAATGCTCGTTGAATGAAATGAGAATGGGATTCATCGAGGATCGAGGTGGACATGCATTATGTTTGTGTAGTGTATTTTGTATTGTATTCATTCCAGTTGACAAGAGAATAGGTATGATTGGGCATTTTTTATTCTGTGTGTACCTCAGACCCCAGCCGAAGGTTCCTTGGGTTTTGTGTTAGAGCGAACGGCCTAAATAACCTTAAGGAGGTACTGCACCAGCAGGCAGTCTTATGAATACTTAAGCATTTACCTGTCATCAATCAGTCACTATTCGAATTGGGGCATTGAAGCCGATGAGTTTTTTCACAGCCTTTTCTTTAAAATGTACTATGAAGATTCTTTTTTTCCTGAGGAGACAGGTTTTTTTCATAAGTTATTTTCATCAAGTAGAATTTGTATTTGCTCCATAATTTTGTTCGAAGCTATGGACTTCTACCAAATCCAAATTTCTTATCCCTGAACCAAGCTGAAGTTCAAAAGACAACAGTGGTACTGCAGAATAACAGATTTTTGTCACTATTTTTTTGTTTAAATGAAAAATGCATTGCGGTACGATAGGAGTGTGCGCGAGGCATCACGTCAATCATCGTTATTTTCTCGGGACAGTCCGAGTTAGCTGACGTAAAACAATACTAAAAGGCTATCAAACTCAAGCCAAAGCACCCATGTTAGAAACCAGTACAGATATTGCTACCATACTCTATATACAAGATAAGCATAGCGAATACAAAATTATTACCAACAATGATCAAAATTTAAAAAATGAACAACTTCGAAGGTTTTCTTACAAGTGTTGATTCCGAATGTAAACCGCATTTAGGGGAAAGCCTTCTATGCCTATAAGTCCTTCCCATTTGAATCAAGTTTTGCTATAATTTTGAACTTACGCTCATGCCTAACTTGCGTAGCTTTCGTCCAAGCAACCCTTCGCGCCGCGCCGCGCCGTGTGACACCCGTGACAGGCCTCTGGACGTGGAAACTGAAGACGCACATCATTTTTGTAAACCCTGCCAAGCTCTTTTCGTTTAGAATTATTTGTCAAAAGTTTTTGAACTCGGCAGGTATTAAAATTGGAGGTTTGCTATGAGAGATGGCAATTTAAGTTTCCATATATTTAATTTTCATTGTTCAACAATTAATCGAATACTTCCAAGTCAACTGCACTGAAGCCTTTCTTCCAATTTCACCGCTGGCTGGAGGATTAGTCAAACAATAATATCTTTCAGGAAGCATGAGCCAAATATGCCCCAGGAGGACAATGTTGATAAATATTTTTTGATGAAAAACTCCTGCTCAGCTTCAGCCTTTTCAAATGGGTAAACAGTTTTTATGGTTTTACAGTTGGCCATGTTTGTATTTTGTGTGCGTCATAGCCATTCGTTTATGGATGAGTCGCTACATATTGATTGTCCTTGATTTACTTGTTAATGATGAACTTTCCAGTACCTACTGCGAAAAGAATACAATACCAAATGCTAAGATGCTTATTTGCAGTAAAAGGGTTTCAATTCAACCCAAATGAATAACATCAAAAGGTTGAGCCAATAACGTCAAAACGAGCGAAAAAACCTGAATAGATTCATAATTGTGACAAATATTAAAATCCTAATCAAGGCTGCAAGTAGAGAAACAGCTTCCTCATAGAAGACTCAACCTAGCCTTTAAAACTTGAGCACTAAATGTATTTTTGCACCCTGGGTTCGGCTTTGGTCCCACGTGGGAACTAGTCGATCTTTTTGTTGGATTTGACCGTTGCAATTAAAAAATCAACAGAATCACTCAAAATTGAAAGGAAATGATGCACAATGGATTACATTTGGTACGAAATCGAAGCATTCTTCCTATTCCCCATCGGCGGCTTAAGTCAAGTGAAGCGCGTCATATGCATCTTTCAGTAAAGCTACGAGTTCATAGATTGTATAAATATTCAAGCATAGTTAATACACGTGTAGTCTATGTATCTCTGGTAGCAGGACGCAGTGAATGGGAATTGTGTCAAGGTGAAGGACTTGCAAAGTTTAAATGATCGATAGTCAATAGGTACTCCAATTACGTACCGGTTCAATGTCGGAGGTGAAAAGGAACCTTCGAACCAGGACGGAATTTCGGGAACCAAGATGGCCTTGAGAGCTGAAGCCGTTGATCTGACGTTCACTTGATTTCACCATTAAAATTAAGACTTAAAGAATTTTCCCAAACCAAAATGGTAATTTAAGTTCTTCACCGACAATGTTAGTTCAAAAGAGTTTGAAACAGTACTACAGTGCTGAACTGTAGAGATGAAGAACCTCGGCGTGAACTGACGCTGAGAAGGAGAGCAGGGGCGGTTGGCTCTGTACTGTACTGGGAAATGAAGAGAGTTCACCAAATAACAATAGATTGAGAGGATTGAGGCGATGCGATGACAGTGTGAAAAGTTGAAAGCATAAGTGTTGTCTTTTCAATTCAAAATTCAAAGCCTGATTCACCTGCCTAATAAACCCCTCACACGAATTTCAGCTCTGTACCTTGTTAGAGTAAAGAATATGGAACAGGCTATAACCATCTGTTGTAGCCACCCAACGTTTCTACAAACCTATATAGCAATAGCCTATAACCTAATCAAAATTTACTAAAAATTTGTCCCGGATGTCCGGCATTAACCTAACAATAAGGCATAGAGAAGTAATACGAAGCGTACGAAGCCTAAAAAGGCTTTCAAATGTTCATTTTTCAGTGGTTACAATGGGTGGTTACAATTGGTGGTTACAACCTGTTCCATAATTTTTGCTTCAACCGTAAACCGAACTTGGTGTAGTAGGCAGAATCCACCACTTACAACTACAATAGGCGTTGAAGCAGAACATAACTTATTCTTTAATAGTCTAAAAAATGGGACCGGTAGGGCAGTCTACGTTTGAAAACCCCCGAAGTTTAGAACAAGCTAGAATTTTTGCTTAACGTCAAGGTGAAGGGGTGCAGAGTGCGGGTAAAATCAACAATATATGCGGAGGCTTGGTTAATGTGAATGGTCTCCGTTGAAGGCACATCTTAATCTTAAGAATCTAATTTATATTGAGTTGAGGAATAACTTTAGCAGGAATATACTAGATTGTATTGCATGAATTCCAAATGTATGTGTTCAGTATTGACTAGTACTATTGACAGTGACAAGCCATTAAAATTCCATCCACTTCGATGCTACACTTTAAAATTCTAATTTCGGATATTGACGCAGGAAGATCCATGCTCTTTAATGACATGGTGCTTCTTATGGGCCACGCTTTATGGGCTGAGACAGCAGCGGTTGCACCTTAACCGAAGAGGGAAAGGTCATACTTTCTCTGCTTCGCTTTCGCTGCTGCACGAAACTAAGATATTTCACTTCACATGACTTCTCGTTCAAGTCTAAATTGATTGCTTCTATGCATTGACGTAGTTGATGATGCATTGCATTCTATGATATGTCACGCTTTGAACGGTCACGCAACTCGTTCTTAGGTAGGACATGCTAATTATCTGCAAGGTTTCGGATTGTGGATGAACTTGAAATCGGTATTTATTGTATTTGCACTTACTTATTGTTCGACTGTTCGTTTTGCAAGCGGTGCGGACGTTGAAGATCGGCGATCGGCCGGCTGGTTGCGATAATCGCTGACGACAGATGTGGGCCTACTCATAAGAAGGAAGCCGGTGAACTTGGTCTAATCGGACGGAGTGATGGATGGACTGCTCTGCTGGAAGAGCTGAAGGCTGAAGATGACTAGCTGAAGATCTTAAGAATTAATTATATTTATAGGATCCAACATTCCGGCTCGCTTGAATGAAGAGAATACTGCAAGGATTTGAGATCGACGAACAGACACTGGAGAACACAAGTGATTCGAGTTCAGGGACACACTTTGTTGTTGCCCCTTGCAAAAGTTCAAATCTGACTTGGCGTTTTTCGCTGGGAAAGGAATGAACTTAAAAAATTCGACAGACGTCTCTGCAAATTTATCGAGTAATTATCCTCTTAATGTGATTTCTCATCCCATGTCTCACCCGAAAATTCCCTGTGCCAGCATTTCTTCATTAATGCCACAAATATCGTTTGAGACGGATTGCAAAACCCGAAGTCCGGTATCCACGGCCTGTAACGTGTAATTGCTTGATTAAACCGGCGTCAACACCATGAATGCGAGAGAATCCACAAAGATCAAAGTCAAGACTGAATCCTGGACTGGCACACAACTATTCGGGAATAATCTCTTAGTTTAGGTTTATAGGGTTGCATGTTTCGTATTTGCTGATTATTGATCAGCAATTGCGATTGCATGTACTTATCTATTGTAAAGATATGATTTGCATGCATGCCATAAGATGCGAAATGCGTGCATAGGTATTTCAAATCTGACACATTCAGTTGCTTTATTTGTAGTATCGTGCTTTCTCGGAATTGATTTCCATATATTCTTATTCTGAAACGTCAAGTAGGGACGCTCGTTTTGATACATTATATGGTACGTACATTGAAAAATGGGGACAATCATTGTAAACAATTCTGGTTTGATGGAATTCTAACGAAGTGATTTTCATAAAAATTTGGCACCGTATTGGTTAGTTACCAAATTAATTGGAATTTTTTTAGCTCACATAAAGCGTTACAGGTCCATTTTTATCCTGTTGAACGTCTAAGATGATATGATTGATCATTCAAGAGTTCAAGGTGGCAGTACGTGCTTAAGCATAAACTAAACCCCAAAGAACAGTTTTATGGGCAAGACGTCATGATCCTGTAGCATATGTCCAAATTAAATATTGTGCTATTTTCACAATTAACCTAGCTGTATCATATGCCGAATTAATTCTGTTGAGAACATTATAATTTTCAGCGGTGAGGTCAGAATGATCGTTCTGCGAATTACCAACAACATGAAGGAAGTACAAGAAAATCAAACTTGATAAGGGTGATGGATCTACTGTAATTAATTTTGACATATGTCTAAACGTTTCTGCAAACTCACAAGGACGTCATCCGCATCCAAGCGTTGGGATGGATGAGACGCTAATTTTTGAAAAGCGATTGGTGAAAGCGCGCTTCGTCACTGTGTGGAGAACTAAGCTGAGATGCACACCACAAACGCCGTTTCCAGATTTTGCTCAGCTCATGTTTCATAACTTTTAAAAAAATCATATCAATAATGACGCCAGTAGTTGGTCAAAAACAAAGACCCACAGATTTACATAAAAAAGTAAATCAGAAAAAACATCCCTGCATTCCGATAAAATTCGACCGAAGTAGCTTTGGGTTAAATTACAGGATTACTTGTTTATTATGTATACTTATGCGTATTTCTGCATTCGTCGAAATGGACACCCTGCAGAAGCACAGAATCCAAATCAAGTGACGTTGTCGAGCTTCAGTGACAAAGTGTTTGGAAATTAAGACTATGTAGTTTTGAAAGTATCACTGTTGAGTTTCAGAATTTGTCTACCTCATTATTGATACTATTGTATACGAGTCGATGTTTTAAGTTGACAATTCAATAAATGCAACTATTTCTAGTTGTGGCTGTGGCATGGGAATGGGATGAGAGTTTATGGCTTTTAACATTTCGTTAATCTTACATTCTGCAGAAGAGACTTGCGTAGAAGAAGTGAGTGAAGACAATTGCGCGAGGAAATGGGATCTTGGTAAAGTTACATGAACCAGTTGCAGGTGAAAGGTGAAATAGTGCAAAGAACAAGGGATTCATACATATGGGCAGGGCAGGGAAAACATAATTCGAAAACTAAAAATCACCCTGCCTGCCCTACAGACAAAGACAAAACTTCGACACCAAAAACTCGAAATAGGAAAACAGCGCCTCCAAATTAGAATTCACTAACCAAATAAATAAAACAGTTTATACATTGAGTCCTATTAATTTATGGTACTACGTATTCAGTGATGGTGTGGTTTTACAATGAGCATTCTATAGCGTCGTTGTTTTTGGATGTCGACGCTTTTAAAATCTCGCGGTGTTTGCATGCTACGTGTAACGTGTACGATTATGTGACAATTGGACGGGCGGAGATTGTACTTTGGTCGCAAATTGGCTGACATTTCTTCCAAATTCTGTTCAAACCGTCGTGAAACCAGCGAGCAGTTTGAGGTAATGAGGTAAGTACAATAAGAATAAGTAAACATAATTACTTGTTGTTACGTTCGTGCTGCTGTAATTTTGCTTCACAAATTCAACAATGCTTATCACCCGCAGGTTCAATGATTTATCCACGACTTGCTTCTTGTTTCTCTGCTGATATGCTTAACGGCGATATTCCTTTGCAACTGCGTCTTCCCAGCTAAATATTTTACCAATTGCGCTTCGTAATTCGGGACGTGTATTTAAGGTATAGGTAGAAGCTTTTCAACAGCTAATCTTGTACGGAAGTGGAAAGATTACGAATTATGAACTTGTGGAAAACAATGCAATTGAACTGATAAGGGTGAAGGTTAGTTGAGAAAGTTACGAATGATCCCCACGATAAAGTTCAACATATTTCGATCTGGACTCCAAAAATAGAAATCAGATTCAACGACACAATAACTGTTATCCTTGAACTTCTCAAATCCAAAATCCACGAGTTGAGGGCAAGGGGCATAACCATAAAGCCGTCTGGATCTGGAAGAACCCTTTCACACGAGCCGACCGTCTGGCATCACGAAAATAAAGTCGAACGTGTTAATTATTTTAATTGCTCTCAGACGCTGAATCATGACCCGACATAGTTGCAAAAAATGCATTCCCAGCCTCAGCATGCTGCTTCATACAAATCGTGTACAGAGGAATTTGAAAATCGTCCATGAGACATGAAAACACTGCAAATGCCAAAGGTTGTCGAATCAGGTCAGTTACATGACGTTGACCCAGGAACAATTTCTTTAATGAAATTCATTCAGACATGCCTACCATTATTGGGTCGTTATTGACGACGGTGACAGAAACACTGAAGTTTTTTCTATTTTAGCTTGTACTATGTGTTGAGGTCTCTGAATTTTGAATTATGAAACGTTTGTTTCAAAAGCAGGCGGATTTTGATAAGAAGATGGTCGAATATCGAATCTGGTCGTATGGTTTTAATGGTCATTGACTCATGATGATCGTATGGTAGCAGATCAGAATGCAAAGCCCTATCATTCACTACGAGGGCTGTCACTAAAGTTTTGCCAACGAGTATGGCTAACTCTGGATCACGCTACAATATCAGATGTCAGAGCGTGGCTGCGTTCTAACGAACTCGTAACGATACCAAGTCAAACATATCACTCTGCTCGCTCATACAACTATTTATATACAATCCTTTATTCAGGCTTCCACACATTAAAGATTCACAGACAGTAATAAATAGTAGATTTATAAAATGAATATTTCGTTAAATTCCGCGGATGGAGGGATTGTCGCTAGAACACTAGCAGCGTTTCCACGCTGAATTGCAATACTTATGCGCTGTACAAGGAAGGACTGGGATCTGGGTTCCCC